>CAIGRT010107943.1:0-19162 GCA_903798405.1 Fraxinus platypoda | reverse complement strand
CTAAACATGATTATTATCATCAGTGATAATAGCCACCGGCCATTGCCCTTCGTACAATATAATTATTTGAAATCTTGCTTAAACATTTGTCTAAGATATCCCTTTCAAAAGATTTCCTCTCTATCCGAATTTTGATATATTAGCCCTTATCTTTCCTATTCCCAGTCTAATAAGTCTCTTTGAAATGGATAGACGGCCTCAATCAGAGTTTGACAATTCGATTAAGATTCGACAATCTCAAGGATATACCCAATAGTAATAGTGGACAAGGGAGATTGTGGCTACTTCCATAATATTATCTTTAATAACGTAGCCTCGAGTGTTGTTCTTTGCATATCGTTACGTACTTGACTTATGTACTCGATTTTTCAGTCTAATTGGTCATGCAAGTCCAGTTTTCACAACACGAGATATAATTAGAGACGTGAATACTAGCAAAAATGACACACAAATATAAGAATGGGATGAAATCAGCCCTCATCATAACTCGATATATATATATATATATATATATATCTGCCAAATCAACCCATTAATTGTAGAAATCTACGATCAATTCCAATCCAATAATTGGACATATATAAAAAAAAAAAAAAATTTGCTCACTCAATAAATAATTACTCAGGTAATTGTTCACTAACCAAATTCAGATTTCAAAATCTATCTACCTATCTATATATACTCTCATTGAGAAGTATTTGGGACATCTTCTCCACTGTCATTAGCCTGAATCTACTGCTGCTGTAGCTCCAATGGATGATGAACTTGGTGAGCCTGCCCAGGATTTATATTCAAACCACCTCTTGAATAAGTTGGCAACATTCTCAAATTGAACTCGCCAAATCCAAGAAGCTGTGAAGGTGAATGAACTGATCTGTTATTCATAACCATCTCTTATTTATGTTATTATAAACAAGTGAATGAACTGGTCTGTTATCTTATGGTCATGGAAAGAAAGAAATCCAAAATGAAAGTTAGTCACTCTTACATCAATCCTACATCAACTCTACGTACAAATATATTTTTTCTTTCCTTTTCGCATTAAATGCTACCAAGTTTTTAATATAAGAAGAAATGCATAGGATCAATTGAACAATACCATCAACTACAAAAGTGAGTACAAATGAAAAAGGATAAGTCTTTGTACATGTAAAGTGTGATGATGGAAAATGGAAATATATAGCATTAATGGAAAACAGAGATAACCTATTAATGATACAAATATATAGCATTAGCTTGTATAAAATTGCATGAGCAAATGATAAAAGGAAATTAGCCCAAACACCAACCACTAGCTTAAAGCCAATAACAAAACATATTTATTCCAAAGGCATTTCACAATAGAATCTGCCTCTTACTATGCTTACTTGCCATGTATTTATATTAATCATCAGCATAGGAAGGATACAAGCAAATTCAAAAGCAAATGCAAATAATAGATTGTCAAGGATGAGGAAATATCATCAACATCACATCTACGTAAGTTACAGTGCTGAAATATCATCAGCATTATGGTTTCATGATCATATATATGAATGACTTTATATCTGTAGAACATGTTGCACCAAACATCTGTCGGGTCGGGGGAGACATAGAATTCACCCTCCTACTCAATAATGCATTTAATACTTTAGGCATGTGAAAACGATATTGTACCATTCTTTTAACAAAATTGTGTAGTGCAACATCAAGAACCATCAATTGGTGATGCAATTGTCAATGAGCTAAAATCCAAGATTTTCCTCAAATAGTGTATGAATGATTTCCCACAGTTAACTTTACAGTATTAAGTGAGGTACTGTATCTCAAAACTTATGGATGTCTATGTAACATTTTCACTAAAGTAGGATATTATTTCCAATAGCAGTTGCAAAGATACCAAAGAAAATTGTTACATAGGACAAAAGAAGAAGAAAAACCCAAATTAAAGACCCCTGCCAATCAAACTAGATCCTTTAGAATTCAATCTTATGCCACATTGTACACCGACAAAATAAAAGGGAAAATGAAATCAAGTTCCAGGCTCATCTATCTGCCTTAAATTAGTATTTCACATAACATATTTATTCCTTTTTACCTGATTTTGAGGCTACGGGCAGGGGGCTTAGGTGTTGGAAGGTGGAAAGCGATGGGAAATCGGAGGTGGACCGGTGTCGAAAAGGTCCTTCTGGAGGCCGTGGGAGATGTGGATTTACGGAGGCAGGATCCATGTGGATTTAGGGTGGAAGAAATTGAAAACCAGAGAAAGTCGGGAGATGGGGGGGAGAGAGAGAGAGAGAGAGAGAGAGGATAAAATTGAAAACGGAGTTTCCCGTGTTTTCACTCAAATCACCGTGTTTTGTGTTGAAAATGGCCAAAACGGGGTTTTGGATGTTTTGCGTTTTTAGCTCAATTTTTTTTCTTTTCCAAAATTCATTTTCAAATATGAGAAGGAGAACACGTTTTCGGTGTTTCGGAAAATCGAAAACACCGAAAACAACAAAGAGAACAAGGCCTTAGCTTTCTTGGGTTGTGATTCAATCTTTTGTGGGTTTTGGAGCTATTATTATTACGTGTGTTTAAATCATTTGATATAAGAGCTTTGGCTCTAAAATCAAGGTTATATCTTTTTGTTAAGTTTTTTTTATCATCTTCTTCGAGTCATCGTTTCCTTGACTCTTCATCATCTTCTCGAGTCTTTTACATCAACACATTATTATTAAGAGATTAAATCAAAGCAAGGTTGCTTTCTTCTAGTTCTTCATTGAACTCAATTTTGAACTTATCAATGATTTCGTCTTTGTAGTGTTCAACAATTTCATAGCAAGGTTCATAGTTTTTTAATTAAGGGGTCAAGTTCTTCCATAACTTTGGTTTCTTGATTCAATAAATTATTGGGTCAAGCTTCAAACTGGGATTTTTGCTTCCTTAGGTTGTGATTCAATCTTGTGTAGTTTCAGAGCTACTACTGTTATGTGGGTTCACATCAAAGGTTCATCCTTCAAAGGTCACATCGTTAAACTTACCATGCGCATGCATCGTTATTCGGACGGAAGTTGAGATTTTGGTTTTCAGTTTGATTCAAACTCTATTTGTTTAATTTTTTATCTTTTCATTTTTCGTGTAAATTATGTTTTCTTTTGTATGTCTACTATGTCGGGTTTATCAATGTACAAACAATTAATGAATGATTTTGTGAGGATTCACTTTCAATCTTATTCTTTATTGAATTATCCCAAACATGTCAAAGATTTACATTTTTTGGGCATTCGTCCCTAAAATCTTGATTCTTGATTAAAGAAATCATTGGATCAAACTCATATCGGAGAAATTTGTCCCATTGATTTCTTGAATCAAGAATTAAGGTTTTAGGGTTAAATGCCACAAAAATGAAATTCTTTGACAAGTTTGGGATAGTTCAATGAAGAATATGATTGAAAGTGAATCCTCACAAAATCAATGGTTAATTATTCGTATAATGTTAAAGCCTTACATAGAAACAAAAGAAAACACAATTTACGGGGAAAAAATAAATAGATAAAGCTGAAAAAAAAAAAAACCATGTGTGCACATGGTAAATCCTCACTCTAAAAGAGTAGGCCAAAAATTTTTATGATGTGACCTTTGAAGGATGAACCTTTGAACTCACAACAAGACTCGTTATACGCACCCTAAGATAGCAAAAATCATATTGAAGAACTTTGACCCAATGAGTTCTTAAGTCAAGAACAAAGGTTTTAGGGTTGAATGCCACAAAAGTTTCTTATTTGACTAGTTTGGGATAGTTCAATGAAGAACCAGATTGAAAGTAAATGATCTTAAAATCAATGGTAAAATAACAAGATCAAACCAAACAAACAGAGTTTGAATCAAAGTAAAAAATAAAATCCCAACTTTCATCTGAATTTATGTGTGCGATGACGTAAGTCCTCACTGTAAAAGAGTAAGCAAAAAAATTTTATGATTTGATTCTTGATGGATGAACTTTGGAACTCACAACAACACTTGATATACACACCTAAAGAAATCCGAAATCATATCGAAGAACTTTGACCCAATGCTTTCTTGAATCAATTGTCAAGGTTTTAGGGTTAAACGCAACAAAATGGAAGTCTTAGACATGTTTGGTATAGTTCAATGAAGAACAAGATTAAAAGTGAATCTTCACAAAATCAATGGTTAGTTCTTCGTACAATATTAAAGTCTTACATAGACAAACAAAAGAAAACATAAGTTACGCGAAAAAAAAATTAGATAAAACAAAACAAATAGAGCTCGAATCAAACTGATAAACAAAATACCATTTTCCATCCGAATAACAATGGGTGCGCATGGTAAGTCCTCACTCTAAAATATTAATCCAAAAAATTTTATGATGTGACCCTTCAATGTTGGACCTTGGAACTCACAACATGACTGCTATACGCACCTCAAGAAACCTACAATCATATGGAAGAACTTTGACCCAGTAATTTTTGAATCAAGAATCAAGGTTTCAGGGTTGAATGACACAAAAATGGAAATCTTTAATAAGTTTGGGATAGTTCAATGAAGAATAAGACTGAAAGTGAATCTCACAAAATCAATGGTTAATTGTTCATATAATGTTAAAGCCTTACATAGACAAACAAAAGAAAAACGTAATTTACATAAAAAACAATAATTAGTAACCATGCGTGCGCATAGTAAGTTTTAACTCTAAAAGATTTTATCTTTGAACTAACTACAACAAGACTTGATATACGCAACCTAAGAAAACAAAAACCATACCAAAGAACTTTGACCCAAGTATTTCTTGAATCAAGAACCAAGGTTTTAGGGTCGAACGCCACAAAAATAGAGATCTTAGACAAGTTCACGATAATTCGATGAAGAACAAGATTGAAAATGAATACTCACAAAATAAATGGTTAATTACAAAGCCTTCGATTGACAAACAAAAGAAAATACAACTTACGCAAAGAACAATTAGAAAAACATAATTTATGTGAAAAATAATTAGAAAACTGAACAAATAGAGTTCGAATCAAGTTAAAAAAATTTAGACTTCCATCCGAATAACCATGTGTGCACATGGTAAGTCCTCACTCTGAAGGAGCAAGCCAAAAAGTTGTACGATGTGACCCTTCTAGGATGAACCTTGGAACACACGACAAAAGCACCCAAAGAAAGCTAAACTCATATCGAAGAACTTTGTCCCTATAATTTCTTAAATCAAAAATCGAGGTTGGCTGCCACAAAAATGGAAATCTTTGACAAGTTCGAGATAGTTCAGCAAAGAACAAGATTGTGAGTGAATCCTCACAAAATCAATGGTTAACAGCTCGTACAACGATAAAGACATATTTACATGAAAACAATTAGATAAAACTAAACAAATAGAGTTCGAATCAAGTTGTAAAAAAAATCCCTACTTCCATCTGAACAACCATGCCGGCACATGGTAAGTCAGCACTCAAAACTAGTAGGCAAAAAAGTTTCATGATTTGATTCCTGAAAGATGAACCTTGAAACTCACAACAAGTCATGATATACGCACCCTAAGCAAGATAAACGCATACCGAAAAACTTTGACCTAATGATTTCTTGCTCAAGAATGAAGGTTTAAGGGGAAAATGTTACAAAAATGAAATATTTTGACATGTTAAGAAATAAGATTGAAAGTGAATCATCACAAAATCAATGGTTAATTGTTTGTATAATGTTATAAGGACATAGACAAACAAATTAATACATAATTTAAGCGAAAAATAATTAGAAAAAACTGAACAAATAGAATTCGAATCGAGTGGAAAAAAAAATCATGACTTCCATTTGAATAACCATGTATATGCATAGTAAGTCCTCACTCTAAAAGAGTAGGCCAAAACATTTTATGATGTGACCCTTGAACAATGAAACTTCGAACACGGAACAAGTTATACGCACCTAAGAAGGCAAAAATCATATAAAAAAACTTTGACCCAATGATTTCTTGAATCAAGTAGCGATGTCAATAAGCTGAGCTGAGCCGGCTCACAAGCTGAAACTCTAAGCTTCGGCTTAGCTTGAGTAAAAATGGTTCGAACTTTTTTCGCCCGAGCTGAGCCGACCATTTGCTCGGCTAAAAAATATAGGTTTGACCAGAGCTTTTGGCTCGAGCCTTAACAAGTCGATCTAGCTCGTGATTTTTTTTTGAAAAAAAAGGGTAGCCACGCAGCTGCCTGCTGTCGTTATTATAGGTAAATACACGTAACTGCATGTGCAAGTAGCTGCCAAAGCTTTATTTTTTTTTTTTAGTTTTATTGTAATTTTGCACCTGGGCTGGCTCGGGCTGGAGCAATTGCCTATGCAAGGCAGCTACACGTAGCTGCCAAAGCTTTATTTTTTTATAAATTTGCTCACGGGCCGGCCCGTGTGGCTCGACGGGCCACAAGGGCTGGCTCGGGCTAGAGCGACACTCCAAAATGGGGTTCGGCCCGAGCTTCGGCTATGTTATACTGAGTCGTGAGCCAAGTCGGCTCGGGTTTTTTTCCGGGCCGAGCCAAATTGACACCCCTATGATCAATGAAGAACAAGATAGTAAGTGCTCACAAAATCAATTGTTAATGGTTCGTATAATGATAAAACCTTAAACAGACCAAAAAAAACGTAATTTATTCGAAAAGTAACAAAATAAAACTAAACAAATAGAGCTCGAATCAAACTAAAAAAAAATACCTTTTTCCATCCGAATAACCACGCTCGAACATGGTAAGCCCTCACTCTAAAAGAGTAAGCCAGATTGAAAGTGAATCATTACAAAATCAAAGTTTAAATGTTCGTATAATGTTAAAGCTTGCATAGACAAACAAAAGAAAACGTAATTTACACGAAAAACAATTTGATAAATCTAAACAAATCGAGTTAGAATCAAGTTGAAAAATTAAAAATCTCGACTTCTATCCGAATAACCATGCATTTGCATCGTAAGTCCTCACTCTAAAAGACCCAAAACATTTTATGATGTGACCCTTGTAGGATGAACCATCGAACTCACAACAAGACTTGATATATGCACCCCAAGAAAGCAGAAATAATATCGAAGAACTTTGACCCAATGATTTTTAGAATCAAGAATCAGGGTTTTATGGTTGAATGCCACAAAATGTAAATCTTTGACAAGTTTGGGATAGTTCAATGAAGAATAAAATTGAAAGTAAAATCTCACAAAATTAATGGTTAATTGTTCGTATAATGTTAAAGCCTTATATAACAAATAAAAGAAAACGTAATTTACACGAAAAGTAATTAGATAAAACTAAACAAATAGAGTTTGAATCAAGTTGAAAAAAATCTTGACTTCCATCGGAATAGTCATGTGTGCATATAGTAAGTCCTTACTCTAAATGAGTAGGTCAAAAAGTTTTATGATGTGATCCTTGAAGGATGAACCTTCAAACTCACAACAAGACTTGTTATACGCACCCCAAGAAACTTTGAACCAATGATTTCTTGAATCAAGGATCATGGTTTCAGTGTTAAATGCTATAAAAATGAAAATATTTGACAAGTCTGGGATAGTTCAATGAAGAACAAGATTGAAAGTGAGTCCTCACAAAATTAATGGTTAACTGTTTGTATAATGATAAAGCTAAATAAACAAATAAAAGAAAACATAATTTACTCGAAAAACAATTAGATAAAACTAAACAAACAGAGTTCAAATCAAGTTGTAAACCAAACCCGGACGTATGTTCAAATAATCATGCGTGCACATGGTAAATCCCCACTCTAAAAGATTAGGCAATTGAAGGATGAATCTTGTAACTCACGACCAGACCTGATATAAGCACCCTAAGAAATCTAAACTCACGTCGAAGAACTTTGAGCCAATGATTTTTTGAATAAAGAATCAAGGTTTTAGGGTCGAATGCCACAAAAATGGATGTCTTCGACAAGTTCGGGATACTGGAATGAAAAAAAGATTGAAAGTGAATCCTCACAAAATCAATGGTTAATTGTTCATACAATGATAACAACTTATATAAACAAACAAGAGAAAACATAAGTTACTCGAAAAATAATTAGATAAAACAAAACAAATAGAGCTCGAATCAAATTTAAAAACAAAATCCGGATTTCCGTCCGAATAACCATGTGTGCGCGTGGTAAGTCCTCACTCTAAAAGTGTAAGAAAAAAAGATTTATATTGTAACCCTTGAAGGATGAACCTTTGAACTCACAACAAAAATTGATATACACACCCAAAAAAACCCAAAATCATATCAAAGAACTTTGACCCAATAATTTCTTGAATCAAGGTTTCAGGGTTGAATGCCACAAAAATGGAAATCTTTGACAAGTTTGGGATAGGTCAATGAAGGACAAGATTGAAAGTGAATCATCACAAAATCAATGGTTAATTGTTCGTTCAATGATAAAGCCTTAAATAGACAAACAAAAGAAAACATAAGTTACGCGAACATGGAATGTCTTCCAAAATGTTACGAAGCCATTATGCTTCTTCACTTGCTTTATCCAAATCAATAAACTCTGATTCCATCGTTGATCGAGCTATACAAATTTGCTTTGTAGATTTCCATGACATCGAAGCCCCACCAATGGTAAATATGTAACCAATAGTAGACTGGAATCCTTTATGTCGGATATCAAATTCGTATCGTAATATCCTTCCAATACCGCATGATATTTTGTGAAGTACAATCCAAAGGTTTAGATATGTTTTAAATACATTAAAACCTAGTTAAAGCCATCCAATAGTTGTAGCTTGTATTAATTGTAATTTACTATGTTTATTCACAGCAAATGCTATACCCGATCGAGCGCAGTTCGTAATGTACATTAAACTGCCTATGACTTGTGAATACTTTAGTTGTGACACTGGTTTCACAGAACTTTCCTCAAGTACATGAAATCTCTTAAGTAGCGTCTCAACGTAATGAGATTGGGAAAGTACAATTCCTTCAAATGTTCTAGAGATTTTAATCCCTAATACCACATCAGCCACACCCACGTCTTTCATGTCAAAATGTTTCGTTAACATTTTTTTGGTGTGTATGATTATTTCGTGACTATTACCCATAATCAACATGTCGTCTACATATAGACATTTGGTGTACGTTTTATGTATACACACTTGTTACACTTGTTAATTTTAAAACCATTTAACAACATCATTTTGTTAAACTTTTGGTGCCATTATTTAGAAGCTTGTTTCACCCCATATATGGCCTTAACAAGTTTACAAACATTTTGATTTTTTTTTTAGGAGCAATGAACCCTTCAGGTTGCTCCATGTATATCTCATCTTCTAACTCACCATTTAGAAATGTCATTTTCATGTCCATTTGATGAATCTCAAGATTATGTAATACAACAATTGCAATTGGTAACCTTCTCGAAGTGATTCTAGTCATAGGTGAATAGGTATCAAAGAGGTCAAGTCTTTCTTTTTTCCTATAGCGTTTGATAACCAATCTAACCTTATATTTATCAATGAACCCATCCGCTTTTAATTTCTTTTTGAAAATCTATTTATACCCTAAAGACTTAATTTTGGGTGGTAAATCAACCAACTTCCAAGTATGGTTTTGTATTATAGAATTTATTTCACTATTGATAACTTCTTTTCAATGGGGTGCTTTTGGTGTAGACAAGCTTCACTAATGTCTTCAGATCATTTTCTGCCATGTACGTTAGATAATCAGGACCAAATGAAGTAGATGATCTAGTCATTTTACTGCATCTTGGTTTTTCATCATTTAAAGTACTGTTTGTAATTTCGTAAGTAAGATTATTCGAACTTATGTTTCCACTATCTTTGCATGGAAAGACATCTTAGTTTATGTACGTCTTGAACTTCAAATTTATGAACAAGTAACTGATGTGCACTACTATTATTGGCGTATCCAACAAATTAATCAATTGTTTTAGGACTAATTTTCACTTGTTTCAGTTTTGGTAATTCAACTTTAGCCAAACAACCCCACATTTTCAAATGTTTTATAAGAGGGGGGGATAACTTTTTTATAATTCATATGGAGTTTCATATATTTCTTTAAGGGTATCTTGTTTAGAATATTATTTGAAGAAAGTATAGCTTCCCTCCACAAGTTCTGGGGTAGGCCCGAACTTATCAACATTGTATTTATCATCTCCTTAAGAGTTCAATTTTTGCGTTCAACAACACCATTCGATTGAGGAGAATAAGGTTCCATTTTCGATGAATGATTCCATGTTCAAAACAATATTCTTCAAATGGTGACCCGTATTCTCCTCCTCTATGATTTCGAATATTCTTTATTTGTTTACCAAGTTGATTCACAACTTCCGTCTTATTATAATGTTTAAAAACATCTTAGGTCTCGTCTTTGCTTCTTAGAAAATACACATAACAATACTTTGTACATTCATCGATGAAAGTAATAAAGTATTTCTTTCCACCCTTAGTTTAAACAAATTTCAAGTCACAAATATCGTTATGAATTAATTCTAAAGGTGTCTTGTTCCTTTGAACCGAATAAAAAGGTGTTTTGGACAATTTCACCTCAACACAAATTTCACATTAATAATTAGGATCAAATTTAAGCATCGGAATTAAACTTTGATTCACAAGTTTATGTACATATTTGTAATTGCATGTCCCAATCGATTATGCCATAAACAAGACAACTCAATCTTGTTCTTCATTCAACTATCCCAAACTTGTATAAGACTTCCATTTTTGAGGCCTTCAACCCTAAAACCTTGATTCTTTATTCAAGAAATCATTGGATCAAAACTCTTCGATATGATTTCAGCTTTCTTGGAGTCCGTATAGCAAGTCTTATTGTGAGTTTCAAGGTTCATCATTCAAGGGTCACATCATAAAACATTTTTGCTTACCCTTTTAGAGTGAGGACTTACGCACACAAGGTTATTTGAACAGAAGTCAGGATTTTGTTTTTCAATTTGATTCGAACTCTATTTGTTTTGCTTTATCTAATCATTTTTGTTTAAATTATGTTTTCTTTTCCTGATCTATATAAGGCTTTATCATTGTTTGAACAATTAACCATTGATTTTGTGAGCATTCACTTTCAATCTTGTTCTTCACCGAACTATCCCAAACTTGTTAAAGATCTCCATTTTTGTAGCGTTCAACCCTAAAACCTTGGTCCTTGATTCAAGAAATCATAGCTTCAAAGTTCTTTGATATTATTTCAACCTTCTAGGGGTGCATATTGATATCAAGTCTTATTGTGAATTCTTCTAGGGTCACATCATAAAACTTTTTGACTTACTCTTTTAGAGCGAGGACTTACCATGCAAACACATGGTTATTCAGATGGAAGTCGAGATTTTTTTCAACATGATTCGAACTCTATTTGCTAATTTTATCTTGTCGTTTTTCGCGTAAATTATGTTTTCTTTTGTTTGTCTATATAATCCTTTATCACTGTTCGAACAATTAACCATTGATTTTGTGAGCATTCACTTTCAATCTTGTTCTTCGTTGAACTATCCCAAACTTGTCAAAGATTTCCATTTTTGTTGTGTTTAACCCTTTAAACTTTGATCCTTGATTCAAGAAATAATTGGGTCAAAGTTTTTCGATATTATTTTTGTTTTCTTGGGTTGTGTATAAGAAGTCTTGTTAGTTCAAAGGTTCATCTTTCAAGAGTCACATCATAAAACTTTTTGGTCTACTCATTTAGAGTGAGGACTTACCATGCCGATGCATGGTTATTCGAATGGAATTCAAGATTTTTTCGACTTGATTTGAACTCTATTTGCTAATTTTATCTTTTTGTTTTTCGCGTAAATTATGTTTTCTATTGTTTTGTCAATATAAGGCTTTATCATTGTTTGAACAATTAACCATTAATTTTGTGAGCATTCACTTTCAATCTTGTTCTTCATTGAACTATCCCAAACTAGTCAAAGATTTCCATTTTTATACCGTTCAAATCTAAAACCTAGGTTCTTGATTCAAGAAATAATTGGATCAAAGTTTTTCAATATGATTTCAGCTTTCTTGGGGTGCGTATATCTATCAAGTCTTGTTATGAGTTCCAAAGTTCATCCTTCAAGAGTCATATTATAAAACTTTTTGGCTTATTCTTTTAGAGTGAGGAGAACTTACCTTGAACACGCATGGTCATTCGGAAGGAAGTGAGGATTTCATTTTTCAATTTGATTGGAACTCTATTTATTTCGTTTGATCTAATTGTTTTTCCCGTAAATTATGTTTTCTTTTATTTGTCTAAAGAAAGCTTTATCATTATATGAACAATTAATCATTGATTTTGTCAGCATTCACTTTCAAACTCGTTGTTCATTGAACTATCCCGAACTTGTCAAAGATATCAAGTCTTGTTGTAAGTTCCAAGGTTCATCCTTCAAGGGTCATGTCATAAAACATTTTGGCCTTCTCTTTTAGAGTAAGGACTTACTATGCACACGAATGGTTATTCGGATGGAAGTCAAGATTTTGTTTTTCAATTTGATTTGAACTCTATTTGTTTTGTTTTATCTAACTATTTTTTGCGTAAATTATATTTTCTTTTGTTTGTCTGTATAAGGCTTTATCATTGTACGAACAATTAACCATTGATTTTGTGAGAATTCACTTTCATTCTTTTGTTCTTGATTCAAGAAATTATTAAGTTAAAGTTCTTCGATATTATTTCTGCCTTCTTGGGTTACGTAAATCAAGTCTTGTTGTAAGTTCCAAGGTTCATCCTTCAAGGGTCAAATCATAAAATTTTTTGGCTTACTCTTTTACAATGAGAACTTACCATATAGTTCATGCATATGCATACGATTTCCCGCTTTTCCACAATTGTTGCAGTTGCCTTTGAACTTCTTAGCATTCTTAGAGTTGTCTCTTTTCGGTCACATGAGACCTTACGCTTTTTGTTGATCCTCGAACCAGATTCCAGAAAGTTTGCTCCAAGTGGTACAATGGACTTCCTTTCTCGGTTTTTCTATTGTCTTCTTCAATTTTCAAACAAACTATCAATTCCTCCAAGTTCACGTCCTTGCATTTGTGCTTGAGATAGTTTTTGAAATCTCTTCATAAAGGTGGGAGTTTCTCGACGATAGCAGCAACTTGGAAAGACTCACTCAATTCCATTTTCTCCGCATGAATGTCATGAAGTAGAACATGTAGTTCTTGCATTTGACTAATGACGGTTTTGGAGTCTATCACCTTGTAATCAAGGAACTTTTTGACAATGAACTTCTTCGTGACATCGTCCTCCATTTTGTACTTTTTCCCCAAACAATCCCAAAGTTCCTTGGCCGATTTCACAAAATGATGTTAAACCACAAATGAAAAAGGTAGAACCAAAAATAAGAAAAAGAAAAAGAAATATGGATTAGATGATCCGGGGCAAGTGATAAAACTCTTTCTTTAAGACAAATTTGCCCTCAATGGTGTTAACGGAGTAACTGCAATTGTCTCCCAAGATACAACAGATTACTTCCTTGTAGTACTGCGCTTCCAATTACAAGGCAACAACGAACTTGAATGAATTATTCTCTTTACAAGGAATGATTTTGAATGCAAAGTTTGGGAGAGTTTTGGCAAGAATATTTTATTCAAGACTCAAGAATATCAATTGGGATTTCTAAATGACGTCCAAGGGGTCCAATTTATAGAAGATGAGGGTTTATAGATGGATAAACATGCCCCAAAACTTGGCAACATTCACCAAGGGTTGTTGTCGCTCAAGCTCCAAAAGCAGAAAGTCCGCGCTCTACTAGCTCTGGTCTGCCACTTGAGCAGGGGTCTTAAGGCTGAATTCCATATTTTTCCTTCCAAATTTGGACAGCAATTTCTCATTCATCCGGAATTGGTTTTGCAATTCCAAATATACCACGATAATTTACTCGACAAGTACTATTTGTTTTTATAATTTGACTATCGGTTCAAGTCCAAATATTTGGCTAAATTTGACACGAAATTCCATTGAATTCGTCCATAACGAAAAAACAAAAAGGAAATTTGATTTAGCAAAGCCTTTTTCTAAAGGATAATTACCCTCAAAGACTGGGGATTAAATCTCAATTTTGATTGGACCATTTTTATTAAAATAACAAAGGAAAGGAAGTAATACTTGCCCTATAATTGGGACTACATTGAGGCATGGAACAAGCCTTTTTGTATCAAAGTCATCTTAAAAAACACAATTCGTTCTTTATGTTTAGAAAATCATTTGATCTTGATCGAGTGCCAAACATGTTTTTTGAGTGGTTCATTAATTATGGATCGGAAGAAAAGATTTTGCCTGAAAGTTTTAATTCATTATATGAATGCTTCAAAGTAGTCAATCCTTTTTTGAAAAATACGCGACAGGCTAGCACACAAAAGCCCTTATGGACTTATTTTCAGAGTTCAATCTCTCATGTATTTGGATGAAGACTTCTAAAACAGACAACGATCTAAAGGGTTTCATTCTCTATGTCGAGCCTTCCATTATATAGATGGTTGCATAAGATTGATAATCCAAAACCATTTAAAAAATCTCCGAATCATGTAAATTTTGGAAAAATCTCTTTAAAGGGGAGAAGAAAAATCCTATCTTCGAGGAAAAAGCCAACTTTGTGGAAGACCAACTTCAATCACTCACTAAGACAATTATTAAAGGTAATCCACTTTTATCACCACTTGAGGTTATGAACAGATTTTTTGATGAAGGCGTATTAATGAAACCAGGTCAATCAGATGAAGAGGTTTCAATAAAATCAAAAAATCTGATAAACCTTCGGTTAAAGTTTACCGGACGGGTCCCAGTTCCACAAAAGGAAAAGAATTTTTTTTTGGAAGAAGATGATATGTATAACGCCCCGAATTCTAGCAACCCGATGCATTGCCAAACATGAATTCCATAACGCGCTTAAAAAAATAATTTCAATATAACAGGTATAAAAATTCGCAATATTTAATTTATTGAAATATGCTGAACGTTTTAGGGTAATATCTTTCACCAAAACATCCAAAAAAACTAGTTTAGCATGCACTAAAACTAGAAGTAATTAAAAATTTTAATGTTACGTCGAAACTAATCAAAGAGCCAGGTCTGGTAATTTTTACTCAGAAAATGACTGTTACAGTCAAGAAGTGGGGACCACATTAGAGAGGAGTAGTCAAATATGGCTGCTACTTTGCTGGGTAACAGTAAAAAAAACCATTGTAATTGGTTTGAAAATTTTTATCAGACAGGCTCAAATTCAATAAATAAGGTACTTTGTGACGAGAATCCGTTGGTCTACGACACTCATCCATCCACCGCCGTCCAACATACTAATTTTTACCTTAAATTTGTAAATAAAGAGGGATGAGTATAACGAATTATACTCTATGAGATGCTTGCTACTCCACATTCAAATCAAACATGAAATTATGCATAAAGTCTCTTACTAACATAAAATGAGAATGATCACACCGTGAAAAATGATAATTCTAGCAAGCGTTACAAAATAATATGAAGGCTAACCGATGCTCGAAGGGACGCCTTAAAATGTATTTTGATTTCTCCCGAAAGAGCACTAAACTGAAATAATTAAATTCATACACAACAACGTATTTGAAAAAATGTGGAAAAACCACTAATAACACAAAGCACTTCACCTATCGAAGATGAATGTGGAGAACAAAATTGTAGAAAATGAGATTCTTTATTACAAATCCAAAAGACTTAATAATAGGGGGAGAGGGAGAGGGAACAACTACTGGGTAATTTGCCAGAGAAAAATTGGAGTGAGACAGCAAGGCTAAGTAGTTTGGATTGAATTCTTCTAAAGGGTTTAGGACTTTGGGTTAACTCTATTAAATTAAAACTAATTAGTTTTTAATTTGAATTAGAATTAGAATTAGGTATAAAACCTATTTTATTTAATACAAATAAACAATTTAATAAATACTCAAACTCCTATTTGATTACTACAAAAAAATAATCTTTATTATCTTTGATTTTATCAAAATCGAGAGCTTATAATTATCTCCTAATTACATTTATAATTATCAATACTTAACTATGTCAAATTTCTTAACTGGCCGAAAATTTTGTTGGAAGAAAGGATATTAATTATTTACTTCTCATTTTCATTTTGATTATTCTACCTTAATTCGAATGTATCCAAGATATCTTTTTCTCGAGCCTTAATATACATGATTAATTACAAGTGATCAAACGAGTCCAATATTGATATAATAATTTAGTCTAAATGGATAACTAATATTATTAACTAAGTAGTTTTCTTAAGTGGCTCTGACTCGAGTTTAACTTATCCAAATTAACTTTTTCTTGAGTCCATAATTCACAATTTATTGCAAGCTTCAAAATGAGCCCAATATTAATATAGCAATTCTAACTCCTTCAATAGTTAACTATTTGGCCCAATTAAATAAAATATAAAATATAAGTATATATAGTTAACTCTGTGTGTGTGTGTGTGTGTTATTTTTCGAGCTTCTACATCCCTTACAATTTAAACAAAATTTTGGTCTCGAAATTTACCTTATGGTGGGACAAAGAATGTCGGATATTTGTTTTTAACTTTCCCTTCTCTTTCTCAAGTAGCTTATTCTACTCCGTTGTACCTTGATGAGTTGAATCTCTTTGTTTAACGAGGTAGTAATTTGCTTTACTTGCCAAACCAAAGTACAACCTTTATTAGTGCCACCTTTAAAAAGACTTTGTCTCCAACTTGAAGTTCCAAGTCCTTCCTTCTCGTATGTACATAGCTCTTTTGTCTATCTTGCGCTGCATTTATCCTAGTACAAATCTTATCAACAACTTCAACTGTCCTTTCAATGATATCTGGTCCCAAAACTCTCTTTTCTCCAACTCCATCCCAATGAATAGGTAATCTACAACTTCTACCGCAAAGAGCTTCATACGGTGTCATTCAAATAGTTGCCCGAAAACTGTTATTATACGCAAATTTCACCAAAGGTAGATACTGTAATGCTCCAAATTTTAAATTTTTAAAAAATTTAAAGTATATATAGAACTTTCAAGGAAATTTTATAATTCGACTCAACGAATTTAAAGGAGTAGTCAAACCACGTTTAAATTTAATTAAAATCATTCAACATCACTTTAAACGAAATACCACAAATGTAAAAAGTACTAAGAAATGTGCACATACTAAACTGGATAATATTAAATGAAAGTTTGTCATGGACATGCTTAAAATATATTTTTACTGGCAACCCATAAGCATCCACTCATCCAGCACAACCCGTTCTAATCTGAAATTTTGTAAGAGTGGGTATTTTGAGTAAAACACTCAGTAAGATACGTGAAAATTTGTATTCAAACATAACATAAATATAAATGAAACATTTAATACTCGTCATTATTAGATTTAGAGCAGCTGATCGCGATAACAGATAGCTAAAGAATTTTTTTTTACAATTCCCACATCCCGAAGGATTTAAAATAGAAATTGACCTTACAGTCTTAAGGCATTAAATGAAATCGATATATAGATATGATGAAAAATAAAAATTTAACCACTGTACTTAAGTATCTTACCTAAATTAAAAATCTGAAATTTAATAAGAAATTGAAAAAGAATTTTCTTTTGTCTTGACTTGATGAATAACAAGATATATAGAGTTGATAATTTTGTGTGTAGAACTGTGTGATAAAGTAAATATGGTTAATGAGTGGTTAAAAGAAAATGGCCAAGTGATTGAGAAAACCACATGTTCTATCATAACTTACACACATGTACAC
This sequence comes from Fraxinus platypoda, assembly GCA_903798405.1. NCBI lineage: Eukaryota > Viridiplantae > Streptophyta > Magnoliopsida > Lamiales > Oleaceae > Fraxinus > Fraxinus platypoda. Next base: position 1,469 of record CAIGRT010107943.1, on the reverse strand, counting down.
CACTGACAAAATCAAATCAAAACAAAACAAAAGATAAGGTTGGTTACTTTAACAAGAAGTAAAATCCCCACACATATTTTAACCAATCAATGCAAAGGGAATTACGAATTGATATCATATTAAATGATAGCATAAATTTTATTTCAACCGCAATGACTGATATCTTGTTCAAAATAAATTCTTCTTGAACGCAATTCACGTAAATTAACGCGATATATAATATGAGACTCATATTCATATATTTTTATTAACGTCTACGATGCTTAATTATTTGGCTCACATAATACTTACGAAAATAATTTAAAATAACAATTAAGAAAATAAGTCTTATTCTCTCTCNTTTTTTTTTTTTTTTTTAAAGAAGAAAGGAATACACAAATTGTGTTTATCATTTTAATTTATGGACTTAATGTGGTGACAAGGCTAGACATGAACCAATTAATTTGTTAATGATCAATATTTAAATTGACAAAACTTAAGTACAATTTGAAAAGGTAAATAAATTTCAGGATGTTACATTACTTCCCCCTTAAAATAATTTCATTCTTGAAATTGCCTTATCTAGTTGAAAATTTCTGGATATTTTGCTTTTATCTCTTCTTCTTTCTCCCAAGGAGCTTCTTTGACTCCATGATTTCTCCATCGAATTGTAACTAAGGCAACTTCCTTGTTTCTCAAAGCATGCACTTTCCTCTCAATAACTTCCATGAGGCCTTCATAAGTAAGATCTTTTTGCAGTTCTAGTGAGTCGTAGCCTATCACATGCTTAGGATCATTTACATATTTTCTACGTTATGCATTGTCGATAATTTAGGTGGCAATGCTAAATGGTATGCCACATTTCCAATTCTTTCTAGAATTTCGAAATGACCTATAAATCGAGGTTTCAACTTTCACTTCTTTCCAAATCTCATAACCCCTTTTATTGGTACAACTTTCAGAATTACTTTCTCACCAACTTCAAACTCAACTGATTTTCTTTTATGGTCTGCATAGCTTTTTTGTCTATCTTGAGCTGACTTTATTCCATCTCTAATCTGATCAACTGCGTGCATTGTCTTTGCAATAATTTCTAGACTTAAAATTCTATTTTCTCCGACATCGTCCCAATGAACTGGTGATCTATTCCTTCTAACCATAGAGGGTTTCATAAGGTGTCATGCCAATAGTAGTCCAGAAGCTGTTATTGTACGCAAACTCTACTAATGGTAGGAATGACTCCCAACTACCTCCAAAATCCAGGACACATGTTCGAAGCATATCCTCTAAGGTCTGAATAACCTTTTCTGACCGTCCATCTAATTGAGGATGATAGGCCGTAATGAAGTTCAATTTTATCCTCATAGCTCGCAGGCTCTTCCAAATTTTGGAAGTGGATCTCAATATGAGACTGATAAGAGTGTAAAATATCATGTTTTCCCCATCTTATTTGTTGTTCTCGTGTGATTATTTGATACCAAAATGCACTC
>CAIGRT010107925.1:0-22054 GCA_903798405.1 Fraxinus platypoda | reverse complement strand
CAATAGTCCCCCAAGTCCATGCGTGGACTTTTGATAATGAAGTTAGAAAAAATTTTAAATTTTTCATAACTCACAAAAACTATTTTCATTCAAATATAAAACCAAATTTCGATATGCATTTACTGAAAGAAATTCTTCATTCGCTTAGTTATTTGGCTAAATATTTTTCCCTTATTTGTTATAATGTATCCTTCATTGCTGATATAGTAATTTTGAACTTTTGATCAAAATTATCCATAAAATTTTAAATTCACACCTATCTAGATAACCATTAGGGACAACAATTGAATCAATTCGCATAATATCAATGTTTAAGGTTTCATGGAGGATTAAAGTACCTCAAATCTCACACTTAATTCCATGAACTCGAGGGATAAAATTGTTGGAAATGGTATATTAACTAGTGAATTGGGACAACTTTGAGCTCCAATTTGAGTGGGACCCGTACTTTGATTTTAATGGGACAAAGCACGTTCTACTCCACAATTAACGTGATATATTTATTCATCGAAAACCATTTAGAATTGAATGAAATATTTAATATTAAAGTAACCTACTTGAAATTATAAACTAGTGAAAATTTTGATTTATTGAAAATTGCCAAACACTTATCCCATATAAGAAAGTTATGAAACTTTAGTATGGTTTATATAGGAAGTTTGAGAATTGAGTTTGTGATCCAAAATGTACCAATAGTTTTTGGAAGGGGGAAAACCTATATCCTATTCGGTTTGGTCCTAAATGTGCACGCCGTCAGGTCGGCTTGGCTCCACTCGGCATGAGCACGTGCCTTCGTCCGATTTGGTTCGTGTTCAGGTACGTCCTTGTATTATATTAATTTTTTGGAAAAAAATTATTTAAATTTTTTGGTCAAATTGTAATTAATTAACGAACAAGTCTGTAAATAGTCTACCCCGTTGCCATATTGCAAACTTTCACTACTTTGAATCTCATTCTCTCTCTCGTTCTGATATTATTCTCGAAGTGAAAAAACATTTTATTAAGTTCGTTGAAACTCCTGCAGATTATTGTGCTGCTTCCGAAGAAGACAAAATTTGTTCTATCCTGATAGATGATTACTGAACACTTTTAGCATATTTGAATGCAACAAATTCGTTTTAAGGAAAAATCGTGAAGTTCGTGGGCTCGAATTTACTTTATAATCCCGTCGATCATATTCTTATGCAATGCAAATTACTTTAAGGTAATTTTCTCAATGTTATATATTCAAATTGTTCGAAAGAGGAATTTATATTCCAAAAACAACAAAAATATGCTGCACAAATCCAAGATTTGGAGGATGATTGTCTCCCAATTCACAAGTTTAATTAAACCTTAGTGATAGATGACTACAATAAGGTAGACATGTGTTCCTAGGGATATGTTTTTAGGATACTTTTGAGCCCCAAAAGGTGCCAATAGTTTTTGGAAGGGAGAAGACATATATCCTATTGGGTTCGATCCTAAGCCCACACAAGCGCGGTCCGGCCGACTTAGCTCTGCTCGGCACGAGCACGTGCTCGTATCCGATTTGTGTTTAGGTGTTTCCTTGTAGTATATTAATTTTTTGAAAATAAATTATTTAGATTTTTTGGTCAAATTGTAATTAATCAACGGACGAGTCTTTAAATAGTCTGCCCTGCTACCAGAATAAATACATCATTTTCATTACAAAATTTCTCTCTCTCTCTCTCTCTCTCTCTCTCTCGTTCTGATATTATGCTCAAAGTGAAAAACATTTTATTGAATTAATTGGAACTCCTGTAGATTTATGTGTTGCTTCCGTAGGAGACGAAATTCATTCCATCCTGATAAACAATTGTTGAATACGTTTAGCACCTTTGAAAGCAGCAACTTCGTTTTAAGAAAATATCATGAAATCGATGGGTTCGAATTTACTTTTTGATTCCGTTGATCATAATTTTATGCTGCGCAAATTACTTTAAAGTAATTTTCTCAGTTTTGTATATTCAAATTGTTCTAAGGAGAAATTTAGACTCCAAAGTAACAAAAATATGCTGCACAAATCCAAGATTTGGAGGATGATTGTCTCCCAATTCACAAGTTTAATGAAAACCGTAGTGATAGATGACAACAATAAGGTAGATGTGTTCCTATGGAAATGTTTTTAGGATACTATAGTACTAAGTTTTATGGATTCACATTAACCAAGATTTTGACAACTTCACGTGCTTGTATTTGTTAAGGGATATAATCTCAATCATTTTAAGAGGAGTAACTCAATCCTTTATAAATTGATTTATGTTGTTAAGGGATAAAATTTCACATCAAATAAAGATGTAAATATAAACCAACTTATAAAATATTGAGGTTCCATCTTCAAAAGTCAACCTTAATTAAGAGGAGTAGTTCAATCCTTTATAAGTTGATTTATGTTTACATCTTTATTCGACGTGTGATTCTATCCCTTAATAGTATTAGCATCCAAATATTTACTAGGATTCTTTTACATTTATTTGAAATAATATATAGATCATGCTTATATCTTTTGGACCATGTACATTGCCTGGGAAATGGAATTAAATTGAAAAGATAGTTCATCTTGAACAAATTATCACCAGTTCGAGAAAAAGTCCGATGATCATTTGTACTTCGATGATCAAGTCAACGATCGGATGAAAGATAGTGAGTGCAAGAAACGGGAGAGAGGAATTTGTTTAAAGTTAGAATAACATTATTTTTAGTGAATAATGAACTCACACACAAACACGCACACATCTATAGAAGAAGTGAGATGATCCAAAATAGATTTAGTAAAATGGGTCCAAGTCCAAACCTTCAATTTAATAATCGATGTCTACTCCACATATGTGGGATCCTCTACATCATGCACATGCTATGTACAAGAAGAATAATCCATGTACTTTATAGATATAACACGTAAAATTATTTAAGACCTTGGTTTTCTCTAAATCTTTTGAGTTAATTTATTTGGCTCCGTTTGGTAGAAGTTAAAATTTAGGTTTTAATTTAAGTCAAAGTCAATAACTAATTTTAACCACATTTTATGAAATCTACAACTTTTCAATCATACATTTCATCAACTTTTATCAAAATATACTAAAAAATGATGAAGTGTGAACAAGATTAAGATAATTTATAGTGAGAACATTGAACTGAGATTACACACAAAGGTAATAGAGTAATGTTATTCATCCTCACTTGGGTTATAAACATAGTTTAGGTGGAGTTAATGTGACGTTAAATGATATGTGAAATTAAATAAGTCATTTAATTTTACCTTTCATTTAATCTATCATTTAGAGTCACCTACACTGTATTTGTAATTCCAGTGAAAATGAATAACATTACTCAAGGTAATAATAACATACGAGGACAAATGAAAGGACAGTAAATTACGTTTATCCAGAAAGAGAAATAAAAACAAAGAGATGCCTGCCAATGCCATCGTACAGAAATTCAGCAAATCAGAAACAAAAGGTGGGGTTGGAGAGTAAAATTTGAGGGAATAGAAAAAAGAATGAGAGAAATAGAAAAAAGGTGCAACAAAAACCACAGAAGTTAAGGAGTCACTTTCAAGAGAGAGCATTTTGGAGGATCTATCCTTGTTCTTAGAAAAACTTTGTACCAATAAATTTCGAGTCGAGTTGAGTTACGATGAATTCTTGTTCACTGTTCCTTGTTCAAAGGTTCTTTTAGGATAGAAAATAATTAAGGCAATTCTCTTTTCTCCATTTAGATCAAGAAAATGAAAGTTTTGCCGGATATTTTGGGTGCTTGTAACTAGAATGATTGTCAGTTCTTTGCAGTACTTGGTACAGATTACAGTTAGGCTAAGGGTCTGTTTCAACCCATTTTTAGTGTAGAATGCATTTTAAAGTAATAGATTGATGGAGAATGTGTAATTAAAAATAAAAGAACAGTTTTTGAGTTGTGTGTAATATTATTTTATTGAACAATATGTGGAGAGGGGCCCCCCTCCATCCCCAATATTTTCGCCCCCGCAAGATTGAAATCATAGCTACGTCCTTGGTTGTGAGATCCATTGGTCGAAAAGACCGGCACAGCAAAGTCTGCACCTCCAAAGGCCCAAGGGATCGCCGTGTTCGCCTAGCTGCACACACTGCAGTTCAGTTCTATGACGTCCTGGACCGCCTTGGTTATGACCGCCCAAGCAAGGCGGTCGATTGGCTCATCAAAAAGGCCAAGGCATCCATCGATGAGCTTGCGCATTTGCCAGCCTGGTATCCCACCACTGGTTCTGCTGCAAATGTAAATTTTGAGCAAGAAGAAGCCCAAAAACAACTGGAGGAAAATCAGCAGCACTATACTGATGGCGTGGATACTAATCAAGAACTGCACGCTAGTTTTTTGCCTCCATCGGTGGACTTCGACGATATTGCAGACACTATCAATTCGTTTTTTCCAATAGGTGGTACAGCTGAGGCAAGCTCCTCAGCTATGCACTTTCAGAGCTTCCCAACTTCAGATTTGTTATCAAGAACCAGTAGTCACAGCTAAGATCTGAGGCTCTCTTTACAGTCTTTTCAAGATCCAATTGTGCTCCACCACCACCACAACGAACAGCCTCACCGGTATCAGAGCCCCTGCCACCACACTGAACAAGTCCATGTTCAAGCACATGTCCTATTCACTGAAACCACTCCACTTCCACTAGGGTTTGATGGCAACACAGGCTGGTCTGAACACCATCAGCAACCATTCACTGAAACCACTCCACTTCCACTAGGGTTTGATGGCAACACAGGCTGGTCTGAACACCATCAGCAACCTAGTTGGAATACCAGTGGAAACGCCTCAAACGGGAGTGGCGGAGAAGCAGGATTCTTGTTCAAATTGCCACCAGCAGCACAGTCATTAGGCCAAAACCAGTTCTTTTCTCAGAGGGGACCCCTTCAGTCCAGTAATACACCTTCTTTTCGTACTTGGATATATCCACCCGCAATAACCATCGCCACCAGCGATCATAGTCAACAGTACCATCCAGAGATTGTGCCAATTTATCCAACATCAATATCTGAGGTTGGATTTACTTCAGGAATAGGCACATTCTCTGGATTTCACTTTCCTGCGAGAATTCAAGGCGATGAAGAGGAGCATGATGTTATTCTGACAAACCATCTGCTGCTGCTTCTGATTCTCTCCATTGATTTTACCTCACAAAATTGAACTCTCCGCTTTCATTATCAGGTAATAATTCTCTCAAGGCCCATTTTCAATTTTCGTTGAGTTAAATCTCATCTTATTTCAATTCTATATGTTCTTTGATGATATATGTTGCTATATGTAACTTAACTTGCAGGGCTTTATCCATTTCTGGAGAGAGATTTCAGTGATTTAGTTTCAGATTTTTTTGATCCCAGGATTGTTAATCTGTGTATGTTGTTAATGTTTTCATGTTTGAATGTGCTATTAGGGTTGTTTCAAGATACGTTCAGATTTTCTCCTGTTTTTCGTTAATATTTATTTATTCATAAGTAATCTACATCACGTCCAAACTCAATAATTTTTTTAATAAAACCTTAGCAAGGCCACAAATGTTTAATGGGTGCGGTGAGATTAAAATACATACACTTTTAAGATGTTATAAAAAAAAGTTTAAGCTATTAAAGAAGCACGTTTGGACGTTGATTCTAGTTATCCCGGCAAATTAGCAATTGCGTCCAATCACACACGTTCACATAGACAAGATCCTTTGATTACCTAGTAGAAAGTTGATCAGTCACCATGCATACATGGACTACCATGCTGCCACCATATTGGATTTTTGTCATGTTAGTGCCACATAGACACAACCATCACGTCGTTGCACCACACTTTTCACATTTCTTGAAACTTTACAAGTTTTTCAACTTCTTGCGACAACTACATCTGAAGTGCACCTCTAAAACACTCGATGCAGAGTTGTATTTAATTACAAGTGAAGGAAGTGAAATGGTTTACTAGCAAATCCATCTCTGGGCTCACCTATGCAAATTTTAAATTCAACCTACACAGGATAGAATTAAATTTAAATAAATAAATATAATCATTTTTTTTAGTTATGAATGATACGAACAAAAATTCAACTGTGACAGAAAAACATCCATAAAAATGATCGAAGCTTACTTGGCCGTCCGTCCATGGTCCCCCAACCAGCAATTTCTGGGCTTCACGAGAACCTCCAAGTCTGGCAGAAAACTATATATTTCACATTTAATAAACAAGAGATTTCTGAGATTACACTAAATTTTGGAGATTCTTAAGGCCTATAATTAAACAAGAACGTACGCCAAACAGTATTTGTCAACACACATGTTATGTCCAAACATGAAACAGCATAGTATAATGTTTATACTTCGTTTGAAATAAGAGTTCAGTTAAAAGTAAACTTTCAAGCTTAGCCAAACATTTATTAATAAAATGTAGACAGAACATACTATTGGGGAACAAGCATTTTCCCTGAACAAATGGACCTCTATAAACAACTTCATATATGCACTCCAAACAACTAACAACCCTCAAGTCCAAATCCATAGTTTAATTACATATTCACTGAATATATTTATTCACAAATGATTAAGATATTAGATCAGACTTGTTGGATTTTGTTTCTTCGGTAGGGACGGACGGACGGTCTTGCTACTCGAGATTTGCATCGGGGGAAGCTTGCTTCATAATAGTTTGGCTTGAATTTTTTCTTGCATGTGTAGGATCCTTTCCATTGGACAAATTTGGTTTAACTGATACAACAATGTTCGTTTTGGCCAAGTTTGTAGTTTTACTGGTCTTTTGCTTGCTGCCGACTTTCTTTGGCATGGTAGGACTCACTTCGATCCGTTTCTCCCATGGACGGACAGCTATCCATCGCTCCTTCCAGCTCCACCCACAGTTGTCTTTGCTAAGGTCATAATAAGTTTGACCAAGATACTGGCTCGAATTCGCCCTCCACTGCAAGAAACTTACCGAGTCATTGCCAATTGAAACCGCAATTTAATGGAAATCACAATTGATAATTGTAATAAATCTTATTTTAAAATGACGAGCCTGATGAGAAAAGGCGTATGCCATGGCTCGCTCCCTCCTGGCTGCTGCTTCTTCTCGCTGTTGTATCCTGTTGAGAATTTCTTCCATGGTTTCAGAGCCACCACACCATTCTACCTGTTTGGAAAATTCAGAAAAATAAAGCTCTAGAACAACTTAGGCACTAAAATCTTGAAGAGAATTGTCTCCTCGGTTTCCTAGTTGAAAAGTAAATAGAAAAGACATTCCAATATCTCTTGAATTTACTCGGAAAAATATTGATACAAAGTCATTCTCCATTAGATTGGAGCAGCTTTCTGAGAATATATACAAGGGTGCGTTTGGTTTGATGTTTCAATTTTGCGAAAAGCAGAAAATGTGTTTGGTATGAAGTTTCTGAAAAATGCATTTTCGAAAACAATGTCATAACATAAAATTCAAAATTTATTTTTCAATGAAAATTTTGAAAACACTCAAAAAATGGAAAACAAACGTTTAAATATAATTTCATGTAAATAAACTTTAAGCATTAAAATCTTTAAAAAATAAAAAATGAAATTCTAAAGAATAAAGATTTTGAAAAAATCTAAAATTCTAAAAAATAAAAAATATGAAAAAATAAAATTATAAAAATTTCTAGAAAAATAAAAATAGCCCAAGCTTTACATAAAAATTCTAAAAAAATATTTAGCCCATGTTTGGTCCCCATTAAATTTCAATTCATTTTTAGTCTCCTTTTATCAATCACGCATTCTATTAATAAAATAATATTATACATAAACCCAAAAATTTTCCTTACTTTTTAACTACACATTCTCCAAAAAACACTATTTCAAAATCATTTTTTTTTTCAAATAATGGAGCTCAAACAAGCGGTTAAATGAACACAGATAAGATAAAAATTCTGAGTCAACGTCATTAATTTTTATTTCCTATATTTTGAACTTAATTTATTATTTATTTTTATTTTACTTTGGTAACGAAAAAAAAATATTGTAAAATTCACCAATTTTAAAATGTATATATTATTTGATAATATATTAAGATAATAAAATTTTGTTTTTACTGAATAATCAAATTTCATAAAATAAAATGCCATGAAACAATTTTTCAAAATTTCAAACCAAAAGTGTTTCCTAATTTTTTGTTTTGAGAAATAATTTTTCAAAATGACAAACCAAACTCGTTTTTAACAATTTCAAAATAGATTCTCAAAACAAAAAACTAAAAATGAACTCAAAACTGAAATATAAACCAAACGGGGCCTTAAATACTTTGTATGGTTGGAGCAGGTTTTATGGGCAGCTCGTTCCTATTTTTCTCTACGGTATAGCCACTCTTTAGCAATATACTTTTATAAGGCATTTACGAGTTAATGAAAAAAAAATATTGTAAAATTCACCAATTTTAAAATGTATATATTATTTGATAATATATTAAGATAATAAAATTTTGTTTTTACTGAATAATCAAATTTCATAAAATAAAATGCCATGAAACAATTTGTCAAAATTTCAAACCAAAAGTGTTTCCTAATTTTTTGTTTTGAGAAATAATTTTTCAAAATGACAAACCAAACACGTTTTTAACAATTTCAAAATAGATTCTCAAAACAAAAAACTAAAAATGAACTCAAAACTGAAATATAAACCAAACGGGCCCTAAATAATTTGTACGGTTGGAGCAGGTTTTATGGGCAGCTCGTTCCTCTTTTTCTCTACGGTATAGCCACTCTTTAGCAATATCTTTTATAAGGCATTTACGAGTTAACTGATGTGACAACTTTGGTTGATTTACTTATCAGGCTTGTTAAAACTTAGCACTTTCAAATTGTATAGAATTACATTACATTACGTGGAAGTTGACAATACCTCTACTTCATGGAGCTTAGCCTCAAGTTTCAACTGATTCTCAAGTTTCTTTTGCTTTATTCGGCCTTCAGTAACCATGGAAATCCAGCGAGATCTAATCTCGGCTTGAATTTTGCTCCAAAAATGGATGTGACTCAAAGCAGATGATGTTTGGTTTTTAACAGCAATGCCATCTACGACACCTTGAATTCTACCTATTCCTTTTAAACGAGGCAGGCGTTTTCTTGCCTGCAATTACCACAAATAGGGTATGATAAGAAGTTGTAACTTTCCTAGTTGCAGATTGAGGCTTGTCTAATCTTCCAGATGAGAAGGTGGATTTAGAGGAATATATAGGCAGTGAAATCAAGTTTCAAAATTAAACATGTAATAACATAATAGAAAGCTCTGCAGCAAAAAAAAGGAACAATCTTGGAGTAATTATCGATTACATTGACATTCAAAGCGCGCTGTACCACTTACAATGTATGCCCTGAAGGCCTTCTGAATTTGTCTGGCTGCAACATCCTCAGTCGGTTGCTTATTCTTCGTTGAAACGCAAGCAGAATGATCTTTCAACTTGCAGCCATTTGATTTTTTGGGTGCACTCTGCACCAATTTGTACAAGACCATTTGGAGAGGGAATAAATTTATCGAACTCTGTAGACTATATATACAGAGAGGAGACGTTTAAAAGTGGTAAAAGTTAAGTGCCTTGAACCGGAAGAACTTGGATATCTAAAATAATTGTCCAGGAAAATAAAGAACATAAGCTATTCTAAGTATGACCTTGTCATGGATAACTCATTCACCTTTTTACGGTCCAATAGGAAGGTTGGTCAAAGAAAGATTTGAGTATTTTGTCGAAGTCGAGCCAAGTTCACTTCTATGAGAAAAAATTTAGCAATCATACACATAATAAGCGCCCCTAACATCTAAGAGGTTGAATTAAGTATCACGAAGGATCCTTATAGAATTCGTAAAGGAGTAAAGATAATAGTTAATCCTTGACGTTTTCGCCCATATGTTACAGCAGGGGCTGTCTATAATCAAAGAGTAACAGCTGTGTAAAGCAAGTAAAGTTTTGAAGAAGTCTGTTAGTCATAAAACATAAAGCTCCGCAATAAGTTTTGATTCGCATATAAGAAGGCACGAAATCATTCATTCAAAAGAAAACTTACCTCCACTTGCTTTGTTTTAGCTTCCTTCCCTCGCTTCAGGCAAATCTTTTTCTTAAACCAATCATTCCAACCCATTTCTATTTCTCTTAAAGCTGAGTAACAGTATGGAGCCTAGCATAAACCTAACACAATAAAATTCGTACAGTTTATTTTCCTTAAAGTTCACAAGAAAAAAGAACAATAACATTAACATCCACATCTCACTTTAAATTCAAAACTTGGACTCAGATCAAAACATATGATTGAAATGCCTGTGGTATCTCTTTACTAGACACAAAAACGAAATTTCACGGGAGTAGTGCCCAATGGCCTGCTTGGACATCTCTCACTCTGCTGCCTGCTTATCTTATCTCATTTGCATTTGGTATTGTATTCCCTTAATTTCAATCAGCTCATCTCGGAAACACAAACTCGCCAATCCAATAGGTAAGTTCGTTAAGCAATGCCCAAAAGATTTGCAATATCAAACAAATGGTCATATGCAAGATAATCCCATTTTAAGAGTAATCTTTACTTCGCAACTCAATTTTGTTAACTTTTGAATTAATTTGATGTTAATGAGGCTATGATTCGTAACAATTCGCTTTGATTTATGAAACCAAGTTTTCAAATCACAAGATTGCTAACCCGTAATTACAAATTTCAACAAAACAAGGCAAAACAGTTGAAAAAAGAAATCAACAGCAAATATCCATATACACAACAAATGCCGTTACAAAATTTCGATCTTTTCAATAAAAAAGTATGGGAATACACGAAACCCATACCTGGGAATAGCCAAGAAAGATGTTGGTTCATGCAATGGTGTGCCTGTGGAGAAGCTTTGGTGCGGGTAAATGGCAAAATTTGCTGGGCTGTATAAGGACCTGCGACCAATATAATAAAGAATAGACAAAAATGTTTGATTTTTTGCTGTAAAAGTTTCAACTTGGAAATGACAATCCACCTAAAAGAAGGTGAGGTGTTAAATTTGAATTTCTGAAAGCTTAACAGTCAACAGCGCATGAAGGTGGGGTGTGGGTTCGTTTTCAAAACCGTAACTACTGGCTTTTGAAATGAATTTTTATACAGACTTTGAATCAAAGAAAGAGAAAAAGCTGTTTTATAAGTAAGTCCTCAATCATGGAGTGGGGAAGTTTGTTGGGTTTGGAATGACAGAACAAAGGCCAGAAAAAATTTAGCCAAAACAGTGGTATGGGTGGGGTTTGGGTTTGAATCCGGCTTTGCACAAAAAGAAATAAAATCTAGCTGAATATTTGGTCCCGGCGGGGCTCGAACCCGCGACCTTCGGCTCATAAGACCAACGCTCTAACCAACTGAGCTACGGGACCTTTTGCTTTTGGTTATTTAGATAATTTATAAAACATATACATGATAACTTATCAGATGAGCTAGCTAAAGAATAAGCTTAGAGAAAAAATGGATATTCAACATTCTTTTTATTTTCGGAACAAAATTATCACTAATTGAATTTCATAATGTGTGTCTGTATTTAGTTATGAACTCACCATATAATCTTTAAACTGTGAGCTGATTATATAAGTAATTCGACTGGCTATACACTCGAGAATTGTCTATTTTTGCAGTCATATAATTCGCCTTCAAAATAAGAATAACAAAACGTTTTATTAAAATTTAGATACACAAGCCCAAAAACATATATACTTATCTAGAAATTTAACCTAGAATTTATTATAATATTTTGAATTTGATTACTATTAATTCTAGTTTATTTTCGCATTTTAGATTTGTATCGATAAAATTGACAGTGAAATGAGATTAAGTTTGTGATTGGAATGGAAGAAAAATTGACCCGAGAAGCAAGACGGTCGTGTTTTAGACTTGTATTGATGAAATGTGAAACGAGATGAAGTTAGTGATTGGAACAGAAGAAAAATTGACTTGAGAGCCAGGCGGACCATGTTGAAAGAGGAGACGAAATGGAGCCGAATCGAAGTTGAAAATATTCAAGAAGGCAGCTTAGGTGCATCGCGCAGCATCAGGGATTTTCTCTAAAATATGAAAGGCTCGGGTTTTTTGATGATCAAGGAATGTAATTTATATGGTAATGAAATCTTTTATGGATAATTTTACCATTTTCGATAGACACTGTGTAGCTTGAATCTAAATAGACATTTTCCACAGGACATGAACGACACACTTTATATCTCCCTGCGCTCTTCCAAGAAACAGAAAAAGGGTGAAAACCATGGCTTCAACTTCTTTATCTTCTTCCTCCCCTTCAATGGCTTCCAAGTCTTCCACACACATCGCTTGACAGAAATGTCCGAACCACCCATTAAGGTCACTGGTCACTAGAGCAGGATTTGTATTAACTTATAGAAGGGCGTATGTACCTAGAACGAACACATCACTCTTGCATAATCGAACAAACAAATGAACAAAGTCTGTACATTTTGAGAAACAGACACAAGGCCACAAATGAACGTTGTCGGACTCGTTAACTGTTTGGTCACATTTCTGCAAGTATATACATAAATATAATACATTGAACGAGTTCCTCCCATGCTTATAAATATTTAGTAAGAGGGAGAAGTGATTTTATTCAAAGTCTTTCAACTTCCATTGCTCCTCTATTTACAAATCCTCCCTCACGTGTTTGGTCAATGCTGTGGATTTGCAGATGGGACAACTGTTCTTCATGAGCAGCCACTTCTTTATGCAATCTCTGTGATATTTGTGCCCACAGTTGAGGATTCCGATTCTTTCTTGCTCCTCGTAGTCAGTCTACAGAAAGCCAAGCAAACTGAAGTTTTACCAAATTTAAAGCAACAATTCTACATCTATTTTCCCATAGCAAAGTAAAGGACTGAAAAACGTCAAGAAAAACATAATATGCAGTACGGGGTGGGGGGTTTGTATACCAGATGGAAGAGAATGAAGAATAAGCAGTATTAAGTATCAAACGAATGGATGTAACAGTTATTTTACTTCAATGTTCAAGATTTTTTCAAAAACTAACATGTGAGAATTTAATTGTATACCTTAAACACATGAAGCCATCATCTTCATTATTGGATGTGCCAAAAGATAATATTAATACCTGGCATATTACACAGAACTTGATTTCCTGTTCCACACATGTTGTCCCTTCAAGACTGGAACAAGTTGCTGATGAGGCAAACGTTCCTACTTTCAAATCACGTCGAATAGCTTCTTCAGACAATCCAGTGACAACACTACCAATTTGTTCCCCTAATGCAAGAAGCTCCTGTGGTATAGTGGCAAAATTTAGAAATTTTGTGTCAATGTCACAAATAAAACAACCATTCATCAACCGCTCCGATATCCCAATCACTGACAGTAAGGGAAATGTAACTTTTCTGTTACCTCATACGACATGTGATCTATATCCAAACGCATATCCCTGTGATGATCGACAGTATCTCTGGCTTCATGATAGCCAGGAATCTCTAGCATGGCAACTTCCTACAATGACAACTCGTAGCAAATATACTGAATAAATGATATTACTTAGTATTCCGTCAACAGACATTTAACTCTAACGCTCCCAGTAGTCAGACAATGTAATCAGTTATGACAGAAATGACAATTGTATAGATGAAACAAGGGAAACAATGATAAGAGCTTTACATCTTCTGGAAGAAGTCTCAAATGAGGAAGGTTCCGATGCCTTGTATTTGAATCGAACATGACTTCCCTTCGATGAGGCTGGTACAACCGAAAGCCCGTTGGTGGAACAGGTGCTAGAAATGTAGGGCCTGCTTCTACAGCATCCTGGAAAGGACTGATGCCACTATTTGAAGAGCTAATAGTAGTGAGTCTGTGTGATGATGTCCCTACTTGCAAAGGCAAGTTGATATTATATCCTCTCACCCCTTGCATAGGTGGCTGTGGATGATGATTCAGATTAAGAGGACCTCGAGGAATAGGAGGTGGAAGAAAATTATTAGAACTTCCGCTGCTGGCTGTAACTTGATAACCTTGAACGCCCATATTCCCAGCTTCAAGACAACCTCCATTGACATTTGCTTGAAAGACAAACAACAGAAAGGAGTTGTCAGAATAGAGAACATATCATCAAAATCACCTAAAACCAAAGCCTACAAACAGATACCATGCATATAAGGTAAATTGGGAGCCTGGTTCCAGGCGAAAGTCCCATTATCATCATTGTTAGCACTGAAATGCATGTCCAACCAAGGATTGCCAGGCAAATGTACAGGTTGAGTGACATAATTTCCTTGAATCAAATGACCAGTGTTTTGTGCCACTATAGATTCAGATCCAATCATACCAGGTCTGTTCCTCACACTTCTGTGAGAACCACTTTCAATCATTGATGTGGTGTCATTAGTTGCACACTCAGGTGGCAGAAAACTAGCAGCATCAGTTATAGTAGTATCAGACCCAACTGGCCTCGCAGCTGTAGGGACAACAGAAGAACTAGATCCTGCTGAAGCATTATGATACTGGTAATTTACAGGAAGCCCCTCAGCATTCTTTCTCTTGAATGAACCTCTGACACCATCCATGTAGGGAATGTTCCTCCCAGAACTGTCTGTAGGAATACCAACAATTCCCTGAGTGCCTGAGAGTGACAAATGATCATGTGCCCCATAATTCATGGGCATAGGGAAATCTCTAATACCAGATGGAGGCACCATATACGGATTGTAATGATGAGATGGTGCACCAACAGCCAAATCAAGATTGGAAGAGGGATGGGGATGCTGAACACCGTTGTACTGCATCATCCCATAGAATAATGCAACATCATGATGTTCGGGCATATGGTGGAAATTAAAATTACAAGCATTTCCAGGAGGAGGAATCACTGTATGTACACTATTCAGAGGAAAGTTTGCAACACTCCCATAAAAGAGTCCAGACTCAGGATGTAGATGGTTGTGCCCTTGCTGATCTGCTTCCAAATCAATCATATGACTGGAATAATGTGTGTTCTGGTGCCCCATGTAGTTGAAAGACAGTCTGCAGATGATGCCTGGATCAGAAGCAAAGATACATAATTAGAAAGAAGTTAGATTAATCATTTTAGCATAGAACAACAAACTAACATCAAATAAACTCAGCTTGGCAGAGCCAACGAGTCCACAGCTCATAAAAATATCAACTGACACAGAATTCTAATAAGAAAGCCCAATAGATAATTTGATTGCAATCCGTAATAACAGTCAATGGAGATTATTGGATTCCAACTCATCATGATAGTCAACGTCGAAATAGCCTAAGATAAAGAAAATGAGTCAATAAAAGATTAATTGCTTGATCTTAGATGACTTCAATATCTTTATGAGCATTTACTTCAGCAAAAACCTGGATTCGACCAATGCAAAATTCCCTCTTTCTAGCATCTTGAGAAAAAAGGTTCCATGAGTTTTTCGAAGAACAAACAGCCCAGGAAGGCTTATTATTACAACAACAGAATTCAACTTAACCACAGAGGGAAAAACAGAAGTTGTTGAAATGGGAAAAATGTAAGAATATGATGGTCATGAGGAGCCCTTTAATTGGACCTCAAAAAATTATTTTTTATGACTCGCCACTGTGCCAAAGAGTTGAAGAATAAAGTAATCATGCGGAGACATAAAATCCTGCAAAATAATTTTAAAAGCTTCATTCATCCATACATCATATTAAATTCTCCTACCTAAGAAAATGTATTACATAACTCACAAAGTCTACATAGAATAATAAGCCTCGATAATAATTAGTTGTTATCTAATAGAGAAGCTCTATTACTCTCAAGTTATCCTCCAGATACCTCTGGCCCCAGCCCATCGAAAATGAGAAAATAGGATTCTCTTAAACTCAACCAGAGGGCCTCTCACTCTCTAGATGGCTGTCCAAACTCATTTTCGAATGAAAAACATCTATCCCTAACTTGAGTGTGCGAAAAATCATTCCTGGGTCATAGGACTTGCAGAAAAAAGAAAACATGAGGGACGAAACATACAGGTCTCTGGAGATGATACCTACAAAATGCCAAAAATCTGATGTGATAAAAAGTTTAAAACTAATTAGAGAAAGAAGGAGGTCAAGATTTACTTACAAATTTGGCATCGATTACAACAACCTTCAAAACTTATGAGAGAAAGGAGGGTTAGAGATTTACTTACAAATTGGCATCTATTACACCAACCTTTAATGTAACTGCAATAAAATCGTATTTCTTTGCTAGGAAACGATATTGGCAGGCTAAACATCAAGAACACTAGCGTCCATAAGGTGCGCAAACAACTCCCAATAAGTCTGTGCAAAGTAAACAAAAAACACACACCTAGAGAAACATCCTCATTCCTTCTCTTCAAGGTCTCGTCTGCCTTAAAACAGACCCATCGATGATGGCAATTTCACTTTTAGACAGATTGCATCTATGGTGTTATAATTCCCATTATCTAAGTTAACATTTTCTTTTAAAAGCCAATAATAATGATTCAGCCCTAGATTAAGAAAGTGAAACTAAACATCCCTTCTATAATAGTCAAACAGTCTTTAAATTAATTAACCAAATTAGCAACACGTCTTCCTAAAATATTAATAGCACGCTCTATTATCAAATTTTATTTAATAAATTAACAGTGTGACTCTGTGCATTTACCAGAATATTTATGTACCTGGATAGTATCAATTCTTTGGCACAGAAGTTGCAAGCAGCAAAAAGAACCAAAAGATCCAACATTCGGAAATTATAAGATCAATAGATACCACATTGTATTAAGAACCCACACCAGGAATTTCACTAAGATAATTAAGCCCTTGTTTGGTGAAAACTAAAATCTAGATTTTAATCTATGTCAAAGTCAACAATTAGTTTTGACCACACATTTCATGAGACCAACAACTTTTCAACCATACATCTCATTAACTTTTATCAAAATCTACTAAAAATTTGATTTTAATCCCTACCAAACAATGGCTAAATCTCATGGTATTTAATCCTCTAGATTGGTATGCAAAGACCATCCTTTGTGTGTGTGTGAACGTGTACACATGCACGTAGATGGGGAGGTAAAGCAATCAATTTTCTTCCTAAAGCACCGCGCCCAACATTAACTCGTCAGGTCTCCTTGGACTTGTGAAAGTTACGACTAATAGAACAATAACAGTATGTTTGTCTTGTTTATTAAAGTGAATAATACCAAAAAGTTTAGATTCTGAAATTGCATGGCTAAACCACCCTAGACAAACATAGTAGTTAATCAACTCAAAACTTCAAGAATAGAAGCGAAGTGGGAATCTTCCAAACACAACTTTTACCCTCCAGGCCTAAAAAATGTAACAATTGAACATCTAATTGAAGTTCTCAACATCGCCCATGAAAGTATAGACAATACACTAATGCAATTATCCAACAATAAAGAATCCAGATTTTCACTTTGAAGGCCACGAGAACATTCTCAAGAACCACAAAGTAACTTTTATCAGAATCTATACCTACAAAATCCAATAATCTAAATGCGGGCATGAGAACAGATGTACTAAAATCTAGTACCTCCTAAAATTGGGTATTACAAAAGTTGAAAATTTTTGAACCAAAATACAGAATTTCCAATACGTACGATAACAGCTTAAAGAATTCTATGAAGAGTTTAACAAAAAAAAAAAAAACTATCATCATTTTCCAACGAAAAATCATGAAATTTTTTATAATCGCGTTCATTTACTGCATAAGTTCCTTACAGTTTTCATCAACGAGACAACAGATATAGTTTCCAATTTCATTATCATTTATTATATTTTCCAAAAATAAAGTAAGAGTAAATGAAACCATATACCAAATAAAATATTAGATTTTTATTTTTATTTTTTGCCAGAATTACATGGTGGGCAGCCAGGCAACTAATCCTCATGAAACAAACACAATCATCTAATCGGAAAAACAAATGATAAAGAATTGAAATAGAAAAAAACTCACCTTTTTATCATCAAAACTTCCAGGAATTCCCAAGTTTCAACCTTCGACAATTCCCAGAAAAAAATTCCAATAAAATATTTAACACCTGAAAAGATGAACAGAGGAACAAAAACACAATTTTGAGACTTGCATTCAAAAGTGATCAATAATCATCAAAATTACAATCTAACAAAAACCTCACCTTTTTATCATCAAATTTTCCAAGAATTCCCAAGTTTCAACCTTTTGATAATTATTAGCAACAAATTCCAAATAAATTAATTTTTCCTGAAAAAGAAACCCTAATTATAAAATGAAAGAAAAAGTGATTAATGGTCATCAAAACTGCAATCTAACAAAATCCCACCAAGATTCCGTCATTATAAGACAATGCATGCATTGCATGTGGTTTATATATATCTATCGAATGAAGCCCAACAATAATTCCAAAGTTCCAGAAGGAAAAAAAAAAATAGAGTAAATGCAAGAATCGATTAAAAATTGAACTAAAACAACCAAATTGAAAGATGATCAGAAGGAGAAAGATCGAGAGATCTAAAAGGAAGAAATTAAAAAAAAATAAAGAAAGAAAAGAAAAAAACAGAGACAGAAATTATCTGCAATTTAGAGAGAGAGAGAGAAGTTTATACGGAAAATCACCTGTTAATTGTAATTGTTTCCTCTGTATCGATGGTATCGTATATTTTTAATTTGACTGTTAATTGTACGTTGGATGTGATATGACCTCAATGACCACGATTATTTGTGAAATTAATGCTCACGTCAAGCATGGAATTTACCTTCCATTCTTGTTTATAAATTAATTAATTGTTAAATATTTTTATTTTCTTCTGATGGATATAAATTAATTAATTGTTAAAAATTGGGAAGGAAAATAAGACAAATAAAGTAAAAGGGCGCGGCGCGGGTGGGTTCTTCTGCATAAGAATATTCCTTTATTAAACCATCAACGAAGGCCAATCATATTCTTTTATTTCCAGTACTACTTTATTGAAAAAGTGTTATTTCCATACTTATTCAATTTTTTAATAGAATAATTTTATACGTAAATTTAAAATTTTTCCTTATTTTTTAACCATATATTCTACATTAATTTACTATTTTCAAATGCATTCTTATTATAAAAATAGAAAACGAACAGACACATAAATGAATGGTATTTTTTTTTCAACAAAATATTGAAATTTAAGTTCAATCATTTATAAAAAAATTTACAAATTTTATCCACTCAAANTGTACTTCTATATTGGGCAAAATGACATAAATACCCCTGTAGTTGTGCATTCAATTTAAGATTTTGCAATTAAAATTGTCACAAAAAGGTTTGTAACTCTTTTTATTTTATGACTTTTGGTGCGTACAGAGTTAGGAGAAGAAACATCAATCAACTTCCAATGAAACACATACTATCTTGAAAACAATTGACAAGATTGAAAAGATGCAATATGTCCGATTAACAGATTAAGAGCCCGTTTGGTACCGATTAAAATCCAATTAAAATTGAAAATATAGTCGTTATTGGGCCTCACTCGTCTAATAAAAGTCAACAATAACGATTAGTTTTTCAATTTTAATCCGATTTTAATCTCTACCAAACGGGCTCTTGAGGTTTAAACGGATCTCGTTGAACGATGTTTTATAGTTTTAGGCAGACCTCTTTGAGGCTAGACATGGCCCATATTCCCTGGTCCGACCTGTACTAAATATAAGAGGGTGCCAAGTCCTACAATCTGGGCATGGCCCATGAGTCAAAGGCTTTCATTTGTGGTAGACACATAAATGTCTATGTCGCTATCGAACAAAATGTTATGACGAAAAGACCAAAAATTAAATATATAAAAAAAAATCAGACAAAAGGACAGCAATCGCCCTTTACAAAAGAAAATCAGCTGAAAAGACACAAAAAAATGTATGTACAGACAAATTATTTAGGAAAAAGGAAAAAAAAATGCATTTCTTACTGTACATGGTGGTCTCAAATCAATATAAATAAATGTGCTACCAACTTTTTAGCACGAGATGGTCTCATTTCTAAAACGAAGGAATTCTACATTCTTTTGTCATGCTTAAGTAAATCCGTACATACTCTAAAATATCACATCTCTTTTGGCTTGGATTTAAAATTCTAGAATATTGCTTGTAGCTCTACAATTTATTGGACGATGAATAGGTCAAATAAAGTAAGGATAAAATGTATGGAATGATGAAATTAAGATAGATAAAAAATAACGGATAACGGCATGAATAGTTGATTATTTTTATTTTGTTTACTAGGGTTTATGTGAGTTTGAGATTCGTAATATCATGAAAATTGAATCTTGACGCCCAAGTTTCAATTATCACCTTCGTCCAAATAGGTTTACTGATTTCGAGAACACGGAATTGTTAGTGGATTTAAGATACACAGGAACTGAAAAAATGCCACGAGCGTTTGCTATAAAATAGATGTCAAGTTTTCATTTTTGTCTAATGAATGAATTTCATATCCTGACAAGCACTTGATGAATAATTCCTATGTATGCCCTCGTGTGCGCATACACATGAAGTGTTAAATGTTGGCGTCCATCCCTCTCGGCATTAGGCATTTTCCCTGAGTAAGAAATTGGCTTGGCTACTCATATATGCCATGTTTCTATTTTGTTTCTTAATTCTACCTTTTTCAAATTAATTCATCTGAGTAAAGATTTTCAATTTGTCTTAGTTAGAAAACATTAGAGACGAAGTCATGGCTTCTTGACCTAAATTTGATACATATTTGAAGTTTTTTGTTATTTTTTTGAATTTCCTTATGGAAGATTATTATATGAATTTTGAAATCTTTTACTACTTTTTCTATTCTTCCAGCAGAAAACGTAATAGTTAGGTATGCTGAGATTTAACCAATAAAAAGGGTATTAGTACCATAAAAAAGGTATGCTGAGAATGAACTATATAATTTCTTTGGCGGATATTCAATTATATTGCCATAAAGGTACTACTAGATGCAACAAATAACAATTTTATGTAAGTATGTGCATCGAATTTGGGCAACTGGAAGATATGTTTTGTCACAAAATGAGTGTAACCCCTATACGTACAACGTAGTAGAACAACACAGTTCTGCTGAGTTATTACAGATGCAATTTGTAATTCAAATTAAGGTGTGGCATTTTTTTGGCATTTGAAGTGTTACCATTTTTTGGAATAATGTAGTAAGTTGTTCGTTAAAAGAGCCTAGTTTTGTTAGTGTTAGGATCTTCAGAATCATCACTTACGGTTCTTAATATGTTCTAGGAAGGAAAAGAGCAGGCCCTCTACTTTGATGCACAGGTCCTTGACGCACAAAGCGGAGGCATGATGGAAGAGGTTGTCATTGTAGGTTTCTGGTGCGATATGACCATGATCAGGCTGAGGTATGCCACTGTTTTGTTTGTAATGTACAACACGTAGATAATAAAGACAGTACACAGAATAAAATTGCGTGTTTCAGTGCACTTCATGTTCTTGAATTTGATTGATTCTCTCTATATATACAGGAGATTGTGCCCCTGAGAAAGATTTGTCGTCGCCCTGAAACTGATTGCAGATTGCAGGAATTTCATGCTGGGTCAGCAATCAGCATCTCCTGGAAACCCACAGATAGCAACTGTTGCTGGAACGCCCCAAAAGCAGCCCAAGCCAGAGGATGCCGCAGGCATTGGAGCCACATCAGCTTCTGTCCCTCCTACCAATATTTCTGCATCTGATTATATAGGTTGCAGGAACTTCATGCTGAGTCTGCATCTGCTGGGAATGCACAGATAGCAGGTACCATTGCAACCCCTCAAAAACAGCCCAAGCCAGAGGAGCCTGCAGGCACCGAAGCCACATCTGCTTCTTTTCCTCCTACCAATGTTTCTGTTCCCAATGAATCTAAAGAAGCATCATCCATAATTTCACAATACTGATTCAAACCCTACGCGAAGTGAACTTGCTATGGCTAATAGCACTGCTACGAACACTTTTCATGGAGGCTCTGATTCGAGTATGCAGCAAGGGTAGCTTAGGATGAACACTTAAAAACTGTTTTTATTAATGTTTCTTTGTCTTTACTGTTGGGAAATTATTTAATTTCCCGT
>CAIGRT010107917.1:0-14719 GCA_903798405.1 Fraxinus platypoda | reverse complement strand
TCCACCACTCCTTTTTGTAGACTAATTCTAAAACATACTTTTTTGAGAGATTTAATTTTTTATTTAATGATATTTAATATAAGTAAAATAAAAAATAAAAATTGGGGGTTCCTCATCCTTTTTTGGCACAATTCTCAATATTGTCCTGGGACCTTATATACCTAATTGAATATCACTTTAACTAATTTAAAACTAAAAGACCGTTCCTTAAAATATATTTAAAATAAAAAAAAATAGTTTATTATGCTTTTTTTAGAGGTACGAAGACTTCTAGAAAGGAAGAGCGGGAAATTCTTTTTCCTTTTCAGAGGAACTAGGAGATAGGATCTAGTCTCAAAAGAATGTTTGGTATAAATAACTCACTTCTTGGCCGAACTCACGAATAAAATATTTAAAATTAGAATCATAATTGTATTATCTATACAAAAAAAGGGAAAAAACTGAACTTTAAGTCACATTAGGTGGACGTCGTTCAACTTTAAAATGTTGGTGAAATTCAACTTTGTCAAAATGCTATACATTTAGATTTATGCTGAAAGTACATGAAATATTTTACAGAAATTCAACAGATTTTTGAATTTTCAGTCACTTGGGGCTCACACCATGTATAAAATATAGAAAAAAAAAATTATCTTCCCGCCCTTGAATGTGAGTGTTCGGGAAGTACAGAAATTTTGAATTTATGTACTTATAGCTCGACTCATACATTTATCACTTGTTGGGAGAATTGAATGTCAGTTTGAGCCATGTGTTAATCCGTCTATCATGTAGGCAATTTCGTCTTAACCAACAAGCGAAATCCTAACGAGTCAAGAGTGATGGTTGGAAAATATTTTGACAAAGTTTAATAATGCGCAACACATTAAAATTTAGTGATGTCCTCGAAGCGTAGCTCAAAGTTCACTTATTTTTTATAACTCATGCATTTGAATTATAGCTTCTAAATTACAATTAAGTCCTTTTTATGCATTTGCATTTACAAGTCGAAGTATATCAAGAAAAATGAAAATGAAAATAAATAAATAGTGAATTAGTATTTTTTTAAATAAAAGATTAATGTTATTTAACATCGTGACTATAAATTATCTGACGTCATAATTCAATATTCATCACACGTCTCTCGTTTATCTCATTAAGATAAATAGCATTATTATTCAATACAAAAGCCTGACCCCGAACCCCAAACACAAAACCCTAACCCCCCGACTGATCTGAGTAAGTTGGAAATGGTGGAAACGGTGATATCAGTGGAGAAAATCAAAGCCTTCTGGCACTCCCAGCTTCACGACCCAGACAAATGGGATCTTAACATGGTACTTATTGAACCTTTTATTCTTCTTCTCCTCCCATTTAATTGTTTTTTAGAACTTTTTTCCCATGTATTCTAGTCAGTATCGCGTTATAATTACTCCGAAATTCGTTTCGATTTATTGTGGGTTGAGTTCTATTGGGTCTAGCGTGTGCAATTATGAATCCAGAACAGGCAAGCTCGTCCTGAAAAGTGGATACTCTGTCGAGTTTCACTTGCATAATGATTTGATGGATCGTGCTTATGAGTGATTTTGTGGCCGATTTGCATTTTCATTGTAATTAAAACAATATACATAAAGTAGTTGTGGCTGCAGCGGGTTAGTAAAGATGAAGCTTGTGATCCAAGCTAGTCAGAGTTGTGTTTGCAGGTCGAGATGTAATTAGAAGCAAAAAGGAGAAATCTCAACCTTGGTTTGGGTACTGGTGCAGTTTTTCATTGAGAGGCGAGGTTGTGAACCAAAAAAATACAAAAAATAAGCACATAAGAAACCATAAACAAACTTTAAAATTTCCGTAACAATAGAATGAGTTAAAGTATCAATGCAAAGTCTACGCTCCTGTGAGTTGCTGTTGTCGACAGTGTGTTGCAATTTTAGAGTCGGCATGTCGTGTTTACACTTGTTATGTTATGTTATGTTATGTTGTGTTTTGGCTTATGTTTTGAATTGTAATTTATTTTTATTCGTATTATAATCAAACACATTAGGTAGGTTATGATATGGTGAAGCAAGAAGGATTATAAGGCTAGACAAATGGAGTTTACCAAGTATTAGAACGAGATGTCTAAAGATTTGAAACTAGAAGCGAGAAGGAAAGATGGAGAAGACGTATTAGACTCATAAGATAGAAGTGTTTGATTGATTTTTATATGTACATCAATAGGGGACAATTTGATGTATTAGATAGATTCATTGATTGTTTGAGTGAGTCAGAAGTCATCATAATTCCTTTTGAGGTAAGGCAATGTCAAATCCCACAACTAATTCTAATTGTGAGGCATTAAAGCCCACGCATAGGTTGGTTGTACTTTACCAAATAAAAGGTAGGTAACGATGTATAGTTGATTTCCAATGTTGGTCAACCAATGAAAGTTGTTAGGTTTAAATAATAAGTTGCCCTAGGTGATTAAAGAGGAGTGCACACAACTTATTGTCTGAGGTGTGTGCATTGAGGCTTATACCTCTAAACCTCATTAATCTTGGTAAATGTTTTGCACCCCAATGCGATTTATTGTCTAAGGAGTGTGCATCGAGGCTTATGCCTCTAAACCTCATTAATCTTGGTAAATGTTTTGCGCCCCAATGCAATTTTTCTGTGCTGGCATATCTCAATTTTGCCCTTTTAAATCACGATGAATTATAATTGTTATTTGTGAATAATCTATTTGCTTGTTCAGAATGGTAGGGATCTTACAGGGATTAAAGTTAATAGCATTTGTACTTCAAAATTTAGCTCTTGTTGACAACTGTGTATTATGTTAGAGTAGGTTATTTTTACTCAGCCACCAAATTCTTGGAACACGTGATCATCTCTCCAGCAATCTACTGACTTGCATATCTTCAAAAATTTTCATGTAAAAGAATCATGGTTTGAAAGGGTTACGTTGAGGCGCTCAAAAATTGCCTTTGGACGCTGACATTTAGTGAGATTAATGAGATTACATCTATGTTGATTGACACATATGCTTCATTGCGCATACTTCTGACAATGATAGGCTTGTACTCCTCTTCAATCAGCTGGGCCCCACATTTTATTTGAACCTAACAAATTCATTGGTTAATCAGCTTTGGAAACCTACTATAATTGCTATAATTATTTGTTAATTTAATTTGGAAATTCACTGTATATTAAACCTTCCTAATTTATTTAATTGTTTATTAATCAACCATATATAAGTCCAAATATACAACACGTTGACTCTAGTATTGTAGCACGCTGACAACTCGCAACGGAGACTTGGCTACGGGAATTAATATTTTAACTTGTTTATCGTTTTGAGAATTTTAAAGTTTATTGCATGCTTATTTTTGTATATTCTTTGACATTTTTTTGGTTCAAGGGAGGCTCACACCTCGCCTTGCAACGGGAAATGCTTTGGTACTCGATTTCACCTTTTTAAACACTGAAAAGAATATAATCTTCTTTCATATATAAATTGTTTTAAATCCTGCTGATTGGCATCTCGTTGATTGTCCATATTTAACTATTTTTTGCCATGTAAATAAACCAAAATGTCCCTTTAAGAAAAAAAAAATGATATCAACTTAGTATCATGTTGCTAAGCTGAACGATGTCAATTTTCTTTGCTTAATTGGATGATATGTAAATAATTATTCCATAAGTTCAAAACCAAAGATCAGTGCAAGTTAGTCAGTTTGATACTTTTTATTTCAATGCTGGCTTGACCATCAGGAAACCCGATTTAGTTTGGGAGAGGGACATAGCATGGAATGATATTTGGTCTTGGAACTAAAGGTCTACATTCTTTGTTTAGCAATCATTTCTTGGATGAATGATTTGGCTAGTTATTACCATGTTGCCAATTTTGAGCGTAGGTCTGGTAATGCTTAAAACCTCAAAAGTTGTTTTGAGAAGCCAAGAAGACACGTTCACTTGACTCTGTGATCCCAGATTGGTGATTAGTTAGTCAGTGTATCTGAAAGAACAGTTATTTAGGTCATGTTAAGGCCATCATTAGAGTTTAATTTATTGATTAGTGTCTCTGGTTTGCACTCCCATGGTTCTCTCTCACACACACAAGGAGAAAGATGCATGTGTTTGCCTGCTTTTATTTTCAAGTAACTCAACAGAAAATCTTATGGATATTGGATATATTATTTTTCATTCAAAAAGATCATGGTCTAAGATGTAATCCACGGTGTTTATTATGCTCAACAAGAACCTCTCTCTCCCCCTTTTAGTGTAGCTGTATTTGTTTTTGGTTTAGATGTTCTCTNTCTCACACACACAAGGAGAAAGATGCATGTGTTTGCCTGCTTTTATTTTCAAGTAACTCAACAGAAAATCTTATGGATATTGGATATATTATTTTTCATTCAAAAAGATCATGGTCTAAGATGTAATCCACGGTGTTTATTATGCTCAACAAGAACCTCTCTCTCCCCCTTTTAGTGTAGCTGTATTTGTTTTTGGTTTAGATGTTCTCTAGCTCAGGGGTGGGAAAATATTTTGCAGTCACGATGGAGTTGGATGATAGATCTGAATGTGTGCCTTTTTTTTTTCCTTCACTCTTTTTCCCACCTTTTATATTTCACTTTTCATTTTCATCTTGACAATGTAGTGCAAGTGGCGCTCTCCTGTTATTTTCTTGGAACTGACCCAATGAATATAGTTTTATAGATGAATAAAAATGAAATTTTGTGCTGCTACCATGCAATATGTTCGTGGATATCCTTGTATTCATGTTCTTTTAGGGCAGACATAAAATGAAAAATATATATTGTCTGCGTATTGTTACTGGTACTTGAGTGTTTCTGTTGACTGCTTTCTGTTTTAGGATTTTTATCTTATATCTAGTTTTCTAATTTTGGGCATATTCCCTTTTATTGGTTTCCATTAATTTTCTCTCCACACTTTTCTTTTACTGCAGAAATTACTCCGTGCAGTAGGCCTTTTTGCTGGCTCCATCATTGTGATGCGCCAGTACGGCGATCTAATGACCATATGAAAGTGGATGATGGTTGTCTATCATCGAGTTGAGTTTCTAGTTACTTAGGATTGGTGGGGCTTCTGCAATTTTTTGCACATCATTTTACTGGATGGTACACTTCTTGCTACAAAATGAGAACTTGTTAGAATGAGTTTACCAATTCAAATTGAGCTGATAACTTGCAGATCTTATGCTCAGAGATAGACTCTATTGCTGATTATCTTTTGGTTGTGATTTTATAATTGCTGTTATGGTCGTCAATACCACTTTGTAGAACCATACTTCACTACATTTGCATTTCAAGTTCGTTATCCTAACCGTCTCCTCTCCTCCACAGGGAGTCTGGCCCCTTCTTCTATCTTATTTACTGCCTTGCTCCTCAGCTCCATACTGCTCCAGCCGCTCGTTGTAATAGCTTGCTTATCGGGTAGCTCGCACCTTGGGTGGTGCGGCTGAGATTGGATAATTTTATGACTTGGGATTGCATCACTTCTGCCTAAAGTTTAGATTGAAGATCAACTTTCTACCGTTTACTTAGGTTAAGAATCTCTGCAACAATTGTCTAAAAATTCAAATTAATCTAATTATTTCCTACTTTAAATACTTGAATTAAATTTGCTTAGTAGTAATAGACATACATTTTGTATATAATAATTACGCATTACAATACATAAAAGGGAAAAAAAAAATTATCGTGCATTATTGATGATACAGCCGTAACTCGAAAGAGGAAACAAGTGTCTAGTCTAGGCAAATATTCAACTTTATATCATGCTCGACCCAAAAAGCAAAAACTCGAATGAAGAAAAACAAATCAACGCAAATTCCTTTACCCCATCCATAACAAAAAATACTCATCAAAAAAATAATTTAATAGCTCGCTCACTTTCATTTTAAATCATCAAAAAGTTCAAATCTTGTGAATTCTAGTTGGTTAGAAATTATATTTACTTTTCAGAACAAATTAACTAGGTTCAAAATAGAAAATCTCTGTTTTAAAATCATCTCCCTCCATTTTAAGTTATAAATTCTTATAAGTAACAAACAAAAATAAACAAATCTACGAAATTCACATTTTAAGTTGAATTTTACTTGAACTTTTTGCTAGGGAAAAGAAATATTACCATATTGGTTCTTGCAAATTTACTCCAAAAGATAATAGTAATCAATAATCAAATTGAAATCATCTCTTAAATACCATATTTAACCATGACCAGATAAAAAAGTGCTGTCAAATTGCAAAATTTCAAAAATTACATCAGTATCTGTTTTTGTAAAACAAGAATATGGCATTATGCCAACGCTACTGTTTCAAATCAATTGCAAGTATCAAAACACAAACCAAAACTCTAAAACTAAGTGGAAGCGAAGCGACTCCATTCTAATCAGCTCAGTTCAAGTAAAGATAAGAACTATTGAAAGGACAACCACCTTACAAAGAAACGGTAAACTTCAAAGACCTCAAGATCACCCTACGAACGTCAAGTTCCAATTTTGATTATTAGTAGAGAGTAATATATCAAAATCCTAGTCAAGTATATATCTGATTCTGAACCCATCTCCTTTTACTAAATTGAGATTTACATGTCTCAGAGAGGAAAGACGCATATGTAGGCATTAATTTCTTTTTGTCTCGAAGATTTTTACCTAAACCACCATTTCTGAATAGCAGTAATTGGAGTGTTCAGGAAAGGCGCGTAGCGTTGGATTAGAGGATTTACAATCCTCCCTATCCTGGCCCATGCACTTTGATGATACCCAGCAGTTGCAGGGGCCTGGTACATAAGCTTTAAAAGCTGCCAGAACAACCAAAAAATGTTCACATTCCATATGATTGCTAACATAAACTATAAAGCAATATTTTTCATAAGAACCATCACTATTAATGTATGTTTAAAAACAAAAATATATATACCTCGTGATGACATGGAGGGTTAAGTTTAAAAGTAAAAGTTACTTTTGAGGAGTTACTTTTTTCTTACTTTTCATGTAAAAAGAGTTGCTTATTTTTTGAGAATAAGTTAATTACTTCCCGCTCATACCACTAAAATCATTTATTCTAAAACATATTCTTTAGAGCATCTTCAATAGACTCTCTATTTTTAAAGAGCATATTCTATCATTTGGAGAGCATCTATAAATTTAGAGAGTTAAAATTTTGAAGTACTCCAACAAGCTCTTTATATTTAACACTTAATTTTACTACTCCCAAAAAATATTTATTATTTTTCTTTATCTTTTATTTTAACTAGCTTTTCTTTAAATTATTTTATTGTTTTCCTACATTGAAAATTGGAACACTTTGAATGCATTTAGTTATAGAGAGTGGGTTTGGCTCTCCACTCTCTAAATTAAAATGTTAATTTAAAGAGTCCCTTGGAACATGATTTTAAATGTTGACTCTTTAAAATAGAGAGCATCTCATGTTTAAAGAGTCTCTTGGAGATGCTCTTACAAGTAACAAATTTATTTTAGCCAAACATGCTGCAAATTTTACATTTTTAGAGAAAAACATTTGGAGGTTGGGGCGGAATAATTGCCCATGAAGTTCCCTAGTAGACAAACGATGAGAGACACATTACACACCCAAACATTTTATAGAGAGCTGAATCAAACATTCTTGTAAGTTATAATACAAGATCATCTGAACTGCTCTAAGAGAGGACCAGGTAAATGTTAGACCTTGTGATATAGCTAGAAATGGTATAACCCTGGCATCGTCATAAAAAATCAAACTGTACACCAAAGAAGCAGAAAAGAAAATAATTTTTTTTCCTCAAATTCTGCAGTTGCTTGTTTCAGTCGACAAGAGAGACAAAATTCTAGGACAACTAAAGACATTTAAGTAACATAAAAATAGAAACAATTCCGTATTCAAGTGTCAAAAGAGGAGATAACACACCTGCCAGTACATAAATGCTTGCATAATATTGCGCTGCCACCTGTGTGGTTAAGTAA
Source organism: Fraxinus platypoda (assembly GCA_903798405.1). Classification (NCBI taxonomy): domain Eukaryota; kingdom Viridiplantae; phylum Streptophyta; class Magnoliopsida; order Lamiales; family Oleaceae; genus Fraxinus; species Fraxinus platypoda. The sequence continues at coordinate 6,780 of CAIGRT010107917.1, read as the reverse complement.
TAAATTGAGGAATTAAGCTTACGTAATTATTTTTTGGGTAAATTAAGGAGAGATAAATGCTTGTATGATCTTGCGCTGCCACCTGGGATCCCAAACCTTTGAAGGTTGTGATTATGAGGTTCCGAACTTTTGATTTCTAGCACCTGGAGTCCCAAATATTTCAAATGTATGTTCAGGTGTTCTATTTGGACGGAAAACATTTAATTGACTGTTTCGAAGGAAATAACCATTTTATCCTTAGTTTGATTCAAAGCAAATAAATAAATTAATTAAAAGAAAAAAAGAAAAAAAAAACTAAAAAAAGAAAAGAAAAACAAAAATGGATCTAATCATCTTCTACCCCATCTACACACCCCGCTCCCGCTCCCACCCCCTACCATCATCTACTTCCACCTCCATGCCCTACCCACCTGACCACACCACACCACCCCATCGCCACCACCTCCACCAACTGTCAATTTGTCCTCCTCCCCTTCTTTTCCACATAACTCATTTAGGAACCCACCTTCTTCCTCATTTTTCAACATGCACAAGACTGGGGAGGAAAGACACTGAAAAATTTCATAAAATAGACCCAGAGGCCAGAAATAGTTCACCAAAAACAAGAAAAAAAGTATATCGGAATATGGAGGAAACGTCAAAGAGGAAAAAGATAGTTTTACTGGCTATAATTATCTCAGCCCACCAAACCCTTTCACCGTCTTCATATAATTCTCCATTTTGTAAGCACCGTGATTTACCCCACTTTAGCTGATGGTTTGTTTTTGAAGGCACCTGCAAACCCTTTTGGTTCTATCTTAGGAGGCACCTGCAACTCTATGTCTTCATGTTTCGTTAATCTCATCTTCTCAATAATTTTGTCCCATGCCCCCACAATATTTTTTTGGTGCACTTTCTGATCTAACAGATTTCTCTTCGTGAAATGGAGGGCGAAACTCGCAGAGGGAGGAAATGGAGTGTTGGGAGGAGAGAACGAAACAAAATAAACAAATCGGTGAATTCCAGTCCGGAGGGGGGGGGGGGGGGGGGGGGGGGGGGGGGGGGGGGGGGGGGGGGGGGGGGGGGGGGGGGGGGGGGGGGGGGGGGGGGGGGGGGGGGGGGGGGGGGGGGGGGGGGGGGGGGGGGGGGGGGGGGGGGGGGGGGGGGGGGGGGGGGGGGGGGGGGGGGGGGGGGGGGGGGGGGGGGGGGGGGGGGGGGGGGGGGGGGGGGGGGGGGGGGGGGGGGGGGGGGGGGGGGGGGGGGGGGGGGGGGGGGGGGGGGGGGGGGGGGGGGGGGGGGGGGGGGGGGGGGGGGGGGGGGGGGGGGGGGGGGGGGGGGGGGGGGGGGGGGGGGGGGGGGGGGGGGGGGGGGGGGGGGGGGGGGGGGGGGGGGGGGGGGGGGGGGGGGGGGGGGGGGGGGGGGGGGGGGGGGGGGGGGGGGGGGGGGGGGGGGGGGGGGGGGGGGGGGGGGGGGGGGGGGGGGGGGGGGGGGGGGGGGGGGGGGGGGGGGGGGGGGGGGGGGGGGGGGGGGGGGGGGGGGGGGCGTGAGGTGTGAAGGGGGAAGAAGATGATTAGATCTATTTTTGTGTTTCTTTCTCTTTTTTTTTTTTAAATCAAACTAAGGGTAAATGATCATTTTATTCAAAAAATTTGACCTAGCGGTCAATCTGACGTCCTCCGTCCAAAAATGACCCCTGGTGCTGAAGTTTGCAAGGTTTGGAGAACTCCTGGTGCTAGAAATCAATCGTTCGAATCCCAGGTGCAATTTACCCTATTTTTTCAAAAAGAATCCGAAGTTCCAGAACAAAAATCATCAAACCCAGAATAATATAAAGAACGAAGCAGAGATACTGACGAGAAAAGAGAGATAATCAGAAGGAATCCAAGCCCAATCTCCGCTCGTGAAGACAGAATGCTAAGGGTGGTTGTGTTCGAATCAACCCAAACACAAGCCTCTTCAAAGTATTTCCTGCAGAATCCACATAAGTCAGTCACAGACATTAAAGAAAGGAACTTGTATGGAAACAAATAAAGCATCTAGATCAATTCAGTCATGTCAATCTCTCTACTTGTTCTACAAAGGAATGCATAGAACTATAACTATGATTATCAAATAAAACTGTCGGTTGGTTCATGAAAATTCTACTCAGATTTTTTCCCATTACGTCTCTTTCTAGTTCAAGCAAAGGCCACCATCACATCACATATATTTGTTCTTAGCAGAATATATCGTATGGATCAGACACTTCACCACTTAGTTTCAAGTGGACCCATGTTGTCTTTTTCTAACATTAAAAGAAAGTAATAACACTATTGATTTGCAAATTTGACAGTCGGAGACTTGAGTTCACAAAACTGGCGTGAATTAGGCTCTTATTCAAATTCAAGATTTTAGGAGTCCTCCACCCAACACGACTTAACTTTAGGCATACACAGATCACATATTAACAAATAAGAAACAACTATTTATTCCCTTGAAATCCTCAAATAAAGGATTCTATCTAAATAATTCCCCAAAGTTTTCTTAAATTTTTGTATAGTAGAAATTTACCATTCAATAGTCTAACATTAACATAGAAGTAACAAGTCCCATCTGATATACAGCCTAGTAGCCCAACACACAATATAAAAAACTCAAAAGAGCCTAAAATTACTACAAACACATATTTATGGTTTCCTTAGCAGCACCATGTCAATACAACCTGAAAGAAATGCAAGCCCACGTTAAGAGATTGGGGAACTATATCTCATATAAACCAAAGAATATATTATGAAATGCTTCCATGACTATATTTCAGCTCCACACAAGATTCGTTTCACAGAGAAATGCCACCGGACAATCATAATAATGAAGAAATTTGAAGCACTCTATAATTCCGATCAAATCTGCAATTAGAATACAAATACATAGAGACTTCCTTACCTGTACAAGGCGGATCTGCTAAAGTTACGCCTAAGAAACTTTGCAACATGCTGAAGGGACAAGCACAAAATTGGAATCAAAGCAACTGCGAACATAGAACATCAGCAAATTATGTGAATGGAGAGGTGGAGCTGGTATAGATTAGGCAAATAAGACGAAAAAAGCAGCATAACAGAAGTGGAGTAATACTAACATTTGAGGCACAGATTTGAAGTGATAAAGGTAAGGCAGTAGATAGAGTAGATAAAATCTTTGGTAACTGCCACTGATTGAAACCAAACTTGCAGAGCCTGCAAGTTCCATGCTCTAGGTTTCTGCAAGCAATGACTAGTTACTAGAATCGGTGAATCTGTGAATAGAACATAAATCAAGCACAGGAAAAGATAATTAATAAACTAACTGGAAACTACCCCATATAATGAATACAGAGAAGAACATGCAGTCCCCATGAAGGAAAGCCGAAATGCCCTGTTTGACAGATTCTTAGGAACAAGAGGAAAGATTGCAAGAACTGCCACCACAAACACCTGCAAGGAAAAACATGTACACCCACCATCTTTTAATAATAAACTAAAAATTAATAAGAAGGTGTGCGTAATACAACAGCTTAGGGAAATAACATCAACCAAAAATAAAGGGAGAAATTAAAAATATTCATATTAGAATCTCATTAGCAATCATAAGGTTTCCAAATCAACACAGATGCAGATGTACTGCTCTCATGATTAAATCCACATTCAAACAAAGGGGCATACCAACCTCATTCCCAACAAGCAAACTGCTAGGTAACCTTGATTTCGTGACTCTTGATCTCCCAATTACAATTCAGTTGGCAAATAGGAACACAAGAGAGTAATTAACAGAATTATCCTAAAAGCAACAAGAAAGCTTAAGATTTTCAAAGAAAACAAGATTACATTAGAAATGGTGAGCCAAAATCAGAAACCTGTTGGTAACTGAAAAATGAATAAAAATATAATAGACATCTGATAGACCCCCAATCCGGTTCACTTATGCGAGAAGGGAGAAAAGGAATGAAACATCCAGCATGGGGGCTGCCAAGTCAGTCAGTCAACAGCTAGGGGTAAAAGAGTAATAGTATGTAGTAGGAGAATTTCAATAAATGTGAAGGAAGGTAGGATGTTGGGATCATTCTGTCCACTGGAATTCAGTTAGAGGGGGAGAGACCGGGCCTCTCTAATAGCCTTGGATTTTGTCCGTTACTTTTCAGTTCATTCTATCAATACACAATCATATGGCTATTATCAACCATTGAGTTTTTTCTGTTAATAATTCCTGCAGGTTATCCTTAAGTAAGGTCATCGGCGGAAAGATAGCACCAGGGGTCCTATCAACATCCCACCACAAGAGCATAATTTTAGCCATAAAAAGGCTGAAGGAATTACGGAAGGCATAAGAGTCACACAAGTAACAATTATCTAATACGGTGATATAGTGAGAAACTTTGGACCGAACTTTTTTTTTTCTAAAGTATATTTAAGAAAAGCAGAGATAAAGTCATTTCAACCTGGAATATTTGGTATATACTGAGAGAGCGATAGAGACGGAGAATTTTTAACATTCATGGAAATATCAAAGAAAATATTGAAATGTGTAATAATAATAAAAAAAAGGCAAGAAAGGAGGTAGACAACTTAAGAACCTTAATAAGTTAAAAATTATTGGGGACTAAGTTATATTTCAAAGGGACTCAATTCATTTTCTTTGTTTCACAATTTATATTGACAAAAAATAAATTTCCAAAACCCCCTTCCTGTCATAGGTGATGTTATAATATTAGAATTAGCTATCAATATTAAGTGCTTAGAAGATAGGAACATTATCAAAAATGGAAATTCTAGCGAACAATACCCCTCTTAATAGAACACTTGATATAAAAGTCAATTTGTATTTTCGAAGTCTCAAGGTGGACGTCAAACAACTCAAAGTTAATTTGGAACTTTCGAGGCAGTTACATTACAAAAGCAACTGATCACAACCCAAGCTTTCATTACAATCAGCATGGTACATACATCATAGAATTAGGACCCTGCAGATTTGGTATATCTTAGACAACAAGATTACATCAAAATTATGTATGAAATGTTAACTACAAGAACTTGAAAACATTCCACTTTTGGGGTCACTGACGTACTTTACTTGATATTGGAAATAGATCACTTGATATTTTGGAACATTGAAGAAGCCATAGCTCCCGATGTTATTAGCTCTTGATCATAAATGTTTTTGTTCACATCTTCCTAGCGTATCTGTGTATATATTGGACTTCTAATGTAAGAACAAAACGTACCCAAGCATTGACAGAAAATTGAATAGTTTGTCTATCCCAACGCAGAGATGTTGAATTTGGAGCTGGAGTTGTGGATGTGCCAGTCGTTCTACTTGTATAACCTACGAATGAATTTAAGTAGAGTTCAGGTAGATAGCATATAAAGAGAGTGCAAAACATTGAGTACCAATAATTAAATTTTTTAAATTATGAAGCATTAACTATCAGAGGCTGAAATCTAGACCTGAGTTCTGTGTATGTGAATTACTATTTGTTGTAGAAGATGTTGAAGATGCTACCGCTCGCTGAGATGTACTGCCAGTAGCCATTGGCTCAACAATCAGATCAGGATCCTGCATAGTAAAATACATCACATTAACATAAAATAATCTCTCTCAAGGGGGAGCCTACAGGAGAAACATGTTTTACCTAGATTCTTTAATGAATGTATGAACTCATCATCAAAGGAAAGCAGATAAGCCATATAAAAAACCACAGAAAGCCAAAGACCCGTAAACGTGCTATGTTTACGGCCATCATTATCACTCCAAAAGTCCATCCATGAATCTGTGAATACAAGTCTCACAGTCACAATTTCACATATAAATGGACATAGAGAAATGGCTTTAATCAGTTCAGAAACTGTTATCTGAACTGCCAACTTGAAAAGTAGGCAGAAGTTATACAATTAAAAATCGACCATGTCTTGTTCAGATTTTGACGCTCTGAGGTCACTAAATGAACCAAAATAACGGAGTCAGAAAAACAAAAAAGGAACACGAAGCAACAAGAAATGTGCAGTATTAATATGAACAAAATTACCAACGCCCATTTTAAAAGGACGGTCTAAAATTACAAGAAAACCATTAAATTACAACGAGAAAGATAGATTCCGAATTAAAAAGGCCAATAATTAGACACTGAAAAAGAAGAAAACTTGAAAAGTACAGTCCAGAACCACATCCTCAGATTCCAACATCCGGTTATCTACCTGACGACAACAGTAAATCATTTGAAACATAGAAAAATACACCCTAACTGCGTTACATTAATAGCTACAAATTATCACATGCCTTCATATTAACTACACAAACACACAAAAAAAAAAAAAAAAGAACAAATAAGATTCGATTCATGAAATCACAAATAAACAAAATTCCAATGAAATACTCAACCCAGTAAATAGTAACCAAAAACCTAAAAAATGGGTTCGCACCATATACTCTATCAACTACATAAATAAATAGCAAAATCATCTTACAATGTAACGCTGGTAGAACTTGCGCTTGTAGTGGTTAATAACATCGGAGCGGGATGCCATGCTGAGAGGAATAAGAAGGTTTGACAAATAATCCGCCCATCGTGGGTCGTTGTCGTAGTCGTAAGCCGCCGCTGCCATTTTCTTCAATTTCTGAGGATCTTCTCCTCCTTCTCCCATTTCTTTCAAACTATTACGAGTCAAGATTTACACTCTGTAGTCTTAGACGCGATAATGTGAAGAGGGTCGTCGTTTACTAGACAATAATTGTCTTTTTAATCGTTCAAAAAATACAATTACTTTGCATTCTATTAAGGAGGATTTCATGCCA
>CAIGRT010107905.1:0-16889 GCA_903798405.1 Fraxinus platypoda | reverse complement strand
TAAAATCTTCAATAATTTCAAAATCTTTTTTCAGTAGACTGGTTAGATAATTGTAAAATCCCCATCAAATATTTGATTTGAGATATATAAAATAGGCATTGTTTTTCATTTGAATTCTTGGTAGTTAATTTACTCCAAATAATACATTTGGGGTACTCAAAATATCCTTATTATATAAGACTAACATGACAAAATCAGAATTGAACATAGAAGGTAAACTTGGGACTAGTATAAAATTTATACAAAAAAATTTGTACGAGAATATTCTTGATTAACGACATAATTATTTATCATAGTCGATCACATTAAATTTAATTATCTATTTGTTTTTTTTTCTCGAATTTAAAACAAAGGGAGTGTTTCAATATTATTAATATTAGATTAATTATTCAAGCTTCATAGAATATTTTTAAAAGATACATATATAATATGTATTTAATTTCTAGCTACATAAATCTATAAATTGATTATGCTACATGTACCGAATTTTTTTAAGAAAATCCCTTACCGACTACTCACAATAGGGGGTCGGGACCACATATTTGGATTTTTTTATTCACGCGGGGCCCGCGTGCATGTGAGGGGGTAAACAATTCGGTAGATTTCTTTATCCATCTATAAATAGCGGCACTCTACCGATGAAGATACATACTAGTAAATGATTAATTCATAGCCCAAGGTGGCCCAATTTGGAGTTTTTTAGTTGAAATAATTACACCTTGAATTTTTTCTAAAAATTGAAAAAAATACTCAATTTTTTAATTTTTTTAATATTTACATACGTCTAATTATAAATTTTAAAAGAATGCCACTTTATAGNTGAAAGATTAAACTTCCCACCTGATTTTTGAAGTTGAATTTTAAAAGATAGGGATGTGTGTAATTTCCACATGATTAATTCATAGCCCAAGGTGGCCCAATTTGGAGTTTTTTAGTTGAAATAATTACACCTTGAATATTTTCTAAAAATTGAAAAAAATACTCAATTTTTTAATTCTTTAATATTTACATACGTCTAATTATACATTTTAAAAGAATGCCACTTTATAGTTGATTGTGCATGACACTTATCAAAATCTAACTATCAGATCCTTTAATAATTAGAAGTGGATTAGCAATATAACTCTTCCATTTGTCAATAAATTAGTAGATTAAAATGCAGTTAATTACATTCAAATATATACCACATCCTCGTAAACAACCTTAAACCAATCTTGAGATATTATAGAAGTGCATTATCAGTAGAACTCTTCCATTTGTCAACAACCTAGGAATTTAAAATACAGTTAATCACATCCAAATATATTGAGATATTTTAGGGATTTTAGGGATATATATGAAAAAAAAAAAACTGCAAATCAATTCAATATTATAAACAGTTACGCTAGTGAGCAAGAAAAAATGGTGAAAATTTTCTCGATATTCTCTTGTATTTTGGCTACGTGGGCGGTAGTAGTCTCGGGCCGTGGTCATGTTCATATCACTGCACCGGTACAATCACCTGCAGAGGCTCCTAGCTCTATAGGTGCACCTACTGTGGATTGCATGAGTCTGATATACGATATGGCGGATTGCATTGCGTATTTGAGCATTGATGGTGGCGAAGATAAGCCTGATAAATCTTGTTGCTCTGGATTCGAGACAGTTTTGAATACTGATTCTGATTGCATATGTGTAGCACTAAAGAGCAGTGCCAGTTTGGGTATTGAAGTTAATATGACTAGTGCTAGAGCTTTGCCTTCTGCTTGTGGCATCAAAGCTCCTCCACTTAATTGCAACGGTGCGTCTCTCTTTGGATCTTTATATAAAACAATTTGTGACGTCGATACGCAATGTGAGGTGGAATAAATGGAAAATACGATTAATAAAATTTTATCTGCCCAATAATTTCTGCAAAATATGTGCTTTAAATTTGGTTATTTTACTGACAGTGTTTTTTTCTTTCCTTTCATGCAGTCTCCACTTCTCCTAGTACGTCTCCCTGGACATCTCCTGGTATGTGATTATATTTATTAGTAGCATATAATTGTTAGTTACTACGGGAAAAAAATTGATTAATAGCGAATCTTAGAATAAAAGACTGCACGAAAAAGGTCGTAATAATTCAAATAAAATAAAATAATGATGATGATGATGACGACGACGACAAGAGTTTGGTTCATGATCTAGATAGACTAATTATGTTTAGAGAAAAATATTGATATGCATGGAACATTTTTTTAGTTACTTGTTGAATACAAGATTTAATGATACACAATAGTTAGGGTTTTTTCATTTGCACCGAAAATGGATGACAGCGAGTTTGACAACCTCTCACATGCGTGCGGGCCCCGCTGAATAAAAAATTCCAAAAAAATATGGGCCCTTCCCCTATTTTGAGTGTTTGGTCAAAGTGTTTGTCAACCATTTTCGGTAAATGTAGTATTGCTCCAGTAGTGATGTAAGATTTTAGATGATATAATTATCCCAAATTTAAGTCGTCACTTATTCATAAAAAATTGTGCAGGTGGTAGATCTTTAATTGATTACTATATTTCTTCTAAATTTTACAATAATAAGACGTGTTGATTTTTATATTGGGATGATCATCCAAATTTTGCAGTTAATCCTCCATCAGCTAATGCTCCAAATCCAAATCCAACATCCCCAAATCCCTCTACCGCTCCAAATCCAAATCCAACATCCCCAAATCCCTCTACCGCTCCGACACCAACCACCGAGACTCCAGCACCGGCAGCCCACTTCGTCCCTGTTGGAGCACCAAGTCCGGTAGCAGCAAGCTCCGGAGGTTATAATATATGTGCTACCATGTTATCAACCCTTTTTTTTGCAGCTCTCTCGATTTCATTCTTTAATATCTTGGTCTAAGATTTAGTACTTAGCACTTCGTGATTCTTTCTTTTTTTTTTTTTTTCAGTAAAATTTTTTTATTCTAGTATTTCCCTTAGATTCTTGGAAACCTTATTTTTTGTTATTTCTAAGAATATTGTTGGATTTAATTAGCATTATTTTTTGAGGATTTTTAATATGGGGTTCCACAATTTTTATGTTATAATTAATTAACAAACTTGCGTCCAACTACCATTTATATACATTTTTTTTGGCTCTATACGGACATTTGGTTCAAAACTGTCCATTGAAATGGCCATAGCATCCGTTTGGCAAATTATAAATGAGTCAAACTTTGCTTCTAACAACACATTTATATGAATTCACAAATGTGATCCACTTATCTTAAAAAATAATAATACATTGTCTACCAAGAAAATGAATAAAGTTGATAAATGTTTCGGAGAACAAGAAAAAGAAAACAAAGTCAAATTTCTAATCTTACTCATGAATAAATAATTTTTTATGTTTTTGAATTTATTTTTCACATTTTTCATTTCTCGAAATTTTTGGATACAAACATATGAGTAGATCTATCGAAGAGAAGCGAATGAATCGTATAAATTCTCGTAGAATCGAGAATGAAATTTTCACTCTATACATACTGATACCATAGTGGATCTACACGATTAAAATTAGATTTTTAGTGGATTGTGATAGAAGTTTTTGAAATGTGTGGTTGAAAAGATGTGGGACCCATGAAAAATGTGGTTAATATTAATTGTTTGACTTTGACTTAGATTAAAATCTGATTTTAATCCGACTCAAACAGACCCTAAAAAAGACAAAGAACACCGGATTTGAAAACAAATGTCTGCAAACAATTATTTAATTTAAACCTTCTAAAACTAAAAATATAAATTGATGTCTTATATACAGAACTCGTTTGATATAGTTTAAAAATTGCTCGTATAAACTTATTTTATTGTTCTCCTCTTTTTTTTTTTTCCCTTGTTGACATTGGCCTCTCTGAGGAATAAAGGAAATGGGCCAGAAGGTCTAAATCAACATTGGAGCCCCATCAATTTTGGGCCTCAATTGTCAACAATTAAAACAATGGCTAGCTGTATGATTTCACCATTCGAACCATAAACGACATACATAAATGATATAGTATGCGAAATACGTGCCCACTTTATTATCTAGAATCTATCAAATTATTACTAAATTCCAATTTAAATAGTCAATTTTATTTTTTTTAAATTTAGTCCCAATTTGTTGTAGTCTACAAAGTCGAAATACTTTCAAAATAGAAGAGATAAGAACGAAACTAAAGACTACTAAAATTAAAGAAAATTAGAAAGGTCGCGTCATTAAAAAAAAAATTGAAATTGAAATTGAAATTGAAAGAGTAATGCATGGATGCACCTAACTTCCAACCATAACTAAACGTCCATGCACATTAAAGTCAGTCACCTCCACATCAATTTTTGAATTGTTGACCCTAATAGTGTCTTGTCTCTATTTCTTGTCAAAATTATTAAGTTCCATTATCTAATTTTTTTTTATCTTAAAATTTGTTTTTAACTGAACATTCTCTCGATAAAATAGTATAACACGTAAACAAAAAATAAAAATAAAAAAATCTACTTTTAACAATGCATTATTTAAAGATTACTATTTCAAAACTCATTCTCACTGAAAATAAACATAGCCTAAGTTGTACAACTAATACATTTCATAGCAACCACAAATTTATATTCACATTTTAATAATAAATTTTGTGAAATTATCGACTTATAATTTCAAAAAAAATATCGAACAAGGTATTATACTCCTTTTTGTAAATAATGTTGTTAGTAGAACATATTTTCTTCATATTATTAGACTATGCAAAACGCAGTCACTTTTTCACTCAATCATATCTTGTCAACATTTATTTTGTCAAAACGTTGTTAACATTTTTCTGTCTAAGTAACTTTACCCATTTTCTTAAGAATTACCATACTCAGAGCATGTTTGATATGACTTAAAATCCAATTAAAATTGAAAATATAGCCGTTATTGGGTCTCACTCGTCTAATAAAAGTCAACAATAACGGCTAGTTTTTCAATTTTAATCCGATTTTAATCTCTACCGAACATGTCCTTCAATATTTTTGACTGAATTTTATCTTATAAACTTAAATGTTTATTAGCAGTAAGAGAATAGGTTTGTTATTAGAGCTTGTTTGGGAGGGATTAAAATCCAATTAAAATTGAAAATATAGCAGTTATTGAGTCTCACTCGTCTAATAAAAGTCAACAATAACGGCTAATTTTTCAATTTTAATCCGATTTTAATCTCTACCGAACACGTCCTCAATTGAACGGAATAGTGATTACAAGACATCACGAATAGTGATTACAAGACAGCACTCAAATTTGTCATCAACAAATATTAATGTAAATTGTACAAGATACACCACACGTTCTATGTGTAAGAAAAAGGTTGGTCGACTGCACTAAACCAACTCTTGGTCAACACACGCAAAATTGCTGATTGGGATTGCCAAACATCTCCTTATATAAAATGAACTTGAGAGGGATGCACCAATTCTTCTTTATTTATTTATTTATTTATTCCAAATATAATAAGAATTACAACGAAGAACATTTTATTGTTAGATACTTAGATCATCATATAAAAATTTGAATATTCGATATCTACTAATCAATTTATATCTACAACATTGAACCGACTTATCTAAATCTCTCAAGCACACTTTTTTACATGCACGCTAAATTTAATTTCATTAGAGTTATAATTAAATTATTACAAGACTCAAACTTACAAAAAAAAACTTCATTTAAAGCATGTTTGATGTATATATATATATTTTTTAAATATAATTTTTGAAAATCGTTTGATTAAAAATTTTAAAAAAAAATTATGTGTACACGTGCAAAATTATTTTTAAATAATCTCTGCCAAACGGGTATTTAAGTCTTGTACATTTACTAATAAGTAATGTTATTCATCTGCAGTGGGGGATGAAAACACAATCTAAGTGACTTTAAATGATAGGTTAAATGAAAAGTGAAATTACATATCATTTAATGCCACATTAACGTATTTTCATCCCCAATGAGAATGAATAACATTAGTATTAGTAATTAGGTAGATGGGAGGTAGTGCTACCGCATTACGATACTGGCTGGCTGGCATTAAAGGCCCGTTAATATTTAAAAACCTCCAACCAATCTCAACCAAACCATTACCAAAACCAAACACCAATTTCAATTCTCACACACACTCGTACATTTCTACTACTAATAGTAACAAACAAAGCAAATATCAGATTTGTACATTCACGTTGAATTTCAATCTCTGTTGATTATTTGCCTCCAATTCTGCAACTCAAATAGTGCTCAAGATAAAGCCAATCAGATTGGAGAAGAAATTATTGTTTTTCGGTAGGTATTTTGTGCCAATGGAATTCCGTTTTCTTTCTCTGATTATTTTGTTTTTTTCATTAAGGTCTGTTTGCATGATTCCAGTGAGAATTTGTTCGGTTTCGTGTGTGTTTGATTTTTAGTGCAGTGATACTTTCTTGGTTACTTATGATTACAGTTGCATTTACTCAGTATCTTTTATTAGTTTCTAATGAATGGGGAGTCAATGGATATAGTCGTTCTCTATCCGGTCATTGACCTTTTAGGAGTGGAGCGAATAATTGCATCCCTAACGCTTAGCAAAAGTTTACTTTGGCATAACTATGTTCCCATTTAAAGATCCGTTTTTTAAGCTTTATAATAATGGTTTAATTCGTGATCATAGTTTAGTTGAGTGAATCTTCTATTTTAATGTTATGCGCTTTTAAAAGAGATCATTTTAATACTATATTCTTTAATATAGTAGTTGTTGGACAGTTGAGTTTTGCGAGACAGTTATTTTTAAGAATCTATACTAAACATTGGAGTCGTTTTATTGATCATTTTCAGGAACTCCAACATGTCAGAGGCTCAAAGGAGGCCGATGACCATAGGCGTTAAGCATAGTAATGGGTACATAAATGGATCTATTCCAATGAGGTCTCCAAGTATGGTATCTGAAGTGGATGAGTTCTGTCATGCTCTTGGAGGCAAGAAGCCAATTCATAGTATCTTGATTGCAAACAATGGAATGGCAGCTGTCAAGTTTATACGTAGCATTAGAACGTGGGCCTATGAAACGTTTGGTACAGAGAAGGCAATTTCATTGGTGGCTATGGCTACTCCAGAGGACATGAGAATAAATGCAGAGCATATTAGGATTGCAGATCAATTTGTAGAGGTTCCTGGTGGTACTAATAATAATAACTATGCTAATGTGCAGCTCATTATTGAGGTTTGTCGACATTTCATATATTTTTACTTTTCTTTCTAATTTGTGAATTTATTTGTGTCATCAAAGATAAGAAATACAGTCAAATGATGTTGAATATCTGGAAAGAGATACCAATGCCCTATAATGCTTAAGACTTGAACTATATGCAGATAAAAATTGCTGAGTGAAGTGGTAAAAAGCCAAAAAGTATATTTAAGGTAAATTGGCCTAGGTTTGGAAATTACAAGTAATACTATTCTGGCTCAATTCTCCCTACTTTCCCCTCTCTCTATTTTTTCCATTTTCCATTTATAATTTCTAGGGGGTGTGAGGGGTTGATTTTCAATTTTATCAAAGTAGGCATACTAGTTCAAAACATATTTGGATATGAAAAGGAACATAACATCAATGACATTTGCACATTTGTAATTTTTGGTTGTTCAGATGGCAGAGATAACGCATGTCGATGCGGTGTGGCCTGGTTGGGGTCATGCATCGGAGAATCCAGAGCTACCAGATGCATTGAGTGCAAAAGGAATTGCATTTCTGGGGCCACCAGCTGCATCAATGGCAGCACTGGGAGATAAAATTGGCTCCTCGTTGATTGCACAAGCTGCAGAAGTGCCTACTCTTCCATGGAGTGGTTCTCATGTAAAGTGTTTCTGCTCATAATGCAGTAACTTGTTAATTTGCGAAGGTCGTCTTGCATCTAATAAAAATGCCAATTTTAGGTGAAAATTCCCTCAGAGAGCTGTTTGGTCACTATCCCAGAGGACACATATCGTGAAGCATGTGTTCACACGACTGAAGAGGCCATAGCTAGTTGTCAAGTTGTGGGTTATCCTGCAATGATTAAGGCATCTTGGGGCGGCGGCGGCAAAGGCATAAGAAAGGTTTAATTCTTGTGATATTTCTAATGCAATTTTTGAGTGCCTAATGAAAACTGTGAATGGATTGTCACTTGTTGCTGATAGTAGATTTGATTTTCCATGTTTAAAAATGTGGTTACCCGTATGACTTTGTTTGTATCAGTGTGGATAACATTGATTGCAATGTGAACTTTTCAGGTCCATAATGATGATGAAGTCAAGGCTTTGTTTAAGCAAGTTCAGGGTGAAGTTCCTGGGTCCCCCATATTTATAATGAAGGTTGCTTCTCAGGTTAGATTGTTCGCTTTCTCTTCTGACCTAGATGCTCCAACGGTGCAAGGATGAGATCTTATTCTAATGTAGATATGTTTTGGTTTCTCAGAGCCGACATTTAGAAGTTCAGTTGCTTTGTGATCAATATGGAAATGTTGCAGCTTTGCATAGCCGTGACTGCAGTGTTCAGAGGCGACACCAAAAGGTTTGTTTAAACTCTGCTTCTAGTATGAGCGAGCATTCCCCAGCAATTTGTGACTTAGGGGTGTCCTAAACTGCCATTTTCTTTTACTCATGTTTCAAGTGTCATTGTAACGATAGAAATATTTTGCTTTGATGCAAAATCTGATATTTTTTTTTTTTGTAAAACTTCATTACTTAAACTTCTCACTTGAGATTCAAATTATTTAGATTATTGAAGAGGGACCTGTTACAGTGGCTCCCCTCGATACAGTAAAGAAGCTTGAGCAGGCCGCTAGAAGATTGGCCAAATGTGTGAATTATGTTGGAGCTGCAACTGTTGAGTATCTATACAGTATGGAAACTGGGGAGTATTACTTCTTGGAGCTAAACCCACGTTTACAGGTTTGTAAGATTTTCTTTTTAAATAGAACATCAAGGCCAATGTGTGATAAGCATGGCAAACCATCCTAGATTCAAATTTGTCTTTGTATGAATACAAAGAATCTTATAAGTAGTACAACGAGTTACAGATGTGAAAGTTATGTGGTTAAGATTACTGGAACCATGTGTTTTCTTAAGGTAGAATAAGGATTTGACGTCACTTTGTTTCATTGACTCATTCTTATGTTCTTGAATAATTTAGGTGGAGCACCCTGTTACTGAGTGGATAGCTGAAATAAATTTGCCTGCAGCCCAAGCTGCAGTTGGGATGGGTATCCCTCTCTGGCAAATTCCAGGTCTGTTTCAATGTTCGTGATATTAGAACTATATTCTGTTATTTATCTTTGTTAATCACATACTTCTTTGTGCTTACTAAATTAGAGATAAGGCGATTTTATGGAATGGAACATGGTGGAGGATACGATGCTTGGAGGAAAACATCTGTTGTTGCTACTCCATTTGACTTTGACACTGCCGAATCCACAAGGCCAAAAGGTCACTGTGTAGCTGTTCGTGTAACAAGTGAGGATCCTGATGATGGTTTTAAGCCTACAAGTGGGAAAGTACAGGTCAGGATTTTCAGTTTGATCAGTCCAAGTTCAGTTTTATAGCTTTCTTTCTCACGATGATCAGGTATTAAGTGAAATAGCTTTGTACAGGAACTGAGTTTTAAAAGCAAGCCAAATGTTTGGGCATACTTTTCTGTCAAGGTACTTGTCATAAATTTATTTGCTGAGGAACCTCTATATACGCAGTTGGATCTGACTAACATCTTCACAATTGCAGTCTGGAGGTGGTATTCATGAGTTTTCAGATTCCCAATTTGGTAGGTTGAAGTTCGGTAACACATTTTTATATGAACTTCACGTCAAATATGTTTTATATCTATTTTATGCATTTTTGTAGAATTTTTTTTATTTCATTGTGACCAGTAGTACAAAGTACAACAACAAAGTTATGATAATATGACAAATAGTCATTCCTCAAATCAAAAGATTTCATTTGTAAAATTAAAAAAATCAAAGATAATTGAATATTAATTTAAGAAAAAAAAAAGAATTATAATGATACGATGCGTAAATGTATAATTTTATAGTATTTTGATTCATGTGTCCCTTTTGAGAAAATTGTGTGTCTGCATCCCTGTGTCCCTTGTCCATATCCATGCTTCATTACTTCTGGTTTTGCTGTCTCACCTTCTGTACTTTTTTACTTACTTTTTTCTGCTTTAAAGATGCATGTGCATATGTTAGACTGAGCTCTGTTTATCAGAGTTCTGAGTAGGTTGTCAGTTTGACACTTGAATGGCTTATGTGCCATGGAAACTATTTGAAGCTCTCCATACATATTTTTATTTGAATAATGGACAGTCCATGTGCAAACTCTTCTCCAGCAATCCATAAATTCTTGAATCTTACCTCAGGCCATGTATTTGCTTTTGGAGAGTCTAGAGCTTTGGCCATCGCAAATATGGTTCTTGGGCTGAAAGAAATTCAAATAAGAGGAGAAATTCGAACAAATGTTGATTACACAATTGATCTTTTACATGTGAGATTTTCACATATCAAAATCCTATTTCACCCCATTGATTGTAATACGGTTCACACTATTAGAAGTTGACATATAAAACAATGTTTTTGCAGGCTTCAGATTACAAGGAAAATAAAATACATACAGGATGGTTAGACAGCAGAATTGCGATGAGAGTCAGAGCAGAAAGGCCCCCTTGGCATCTTTCGGTTGTTGGAGGAGCACTTTATGTGAGTATGCTAATTTTCAAGTCTGAGGTGTCTGACATCTTTAATTTGTAAAAAAGTTTCTCTACACTTTATACTATCATATAATTGTGTTTTTCCATAATTATGAACACAGAAAGCTTCTGCTAGTAGTGCAGCCATGGTTTCAGAATACATCGGTTATCTTGAAAAAGGGCAGATTCCACCCAAGGTATTTAGCATCACAAGATTAGAATTGGAAATGGTTTCAGTTCTTCCTTTTTATAATTATTATTAATGGATACCCTACTTGCAGCATATTTCGCTGGTCAATTCTCAAGTTTCACTAAATATTGAAGGAAGCAAATATACAGTAAGTGTTTACATGCAAAAACCATTTAACTGTATATGTTTCTGCCTCTGGATCTTGGTTCAAGTGGTAGAAGAATGTTAGGGCTATGACAAATTGGTTTTAATAATTTTCTAATATTTTGGGCTTATTTAGATTAATATGGTAGGGGGAGGTCCTGGAAGCTACAGACTGAGGATGAATGACTCAGAGATTGAAGCAGAAATACATACTCTAAGAGATGGAGGTCTATTGATGCAGGCAAGCAGTTATTCTGCCTAATCCTTATTAGAAATTGCTTAATATATTTTTTTTTCTGCTACTTCATTGATGCATGGATAAATGGATGGTGATTCTTCTATTACTTGGCTTGGCTGATTTACTGTTGCAGCTGAATGGCAACAGTCATGTTATATATGCAGAGGAGGAAGCTGCTGGAACACGCCTTCTTATTGATGGAAGGACTTGCTTACTTCAGGTGCCAAATATTTTCATATTTTTTCCTATTTAAATTAAGTTTTGTCAGTAGAGACTTAGTCTGTTCTCTTTGTATTCAGAATGATCATGATCCATCCAAGTTAGTGGCAGAAACACCATGCAAGCTTCTAAGGTATCTGGTAGTAGATGGCTGCCATGTAGATGCTGACACACCTTATGCGGAGGTTGAGGTCATGAAAATGTGTATGCCCCTTCTCTCACCTTCTTCGGGAAATATTCATTTTCAGATGTCTGAAGGGCAAGCGATGCAGGTATGCATTATTATTACAAAGTATCATTGTTCCTATCCTCTGCAGAAATTAAGAAATGAATGACTCTTCAGGCTGGTAATCTTATAGCAAGACTTGACTTAGATGATCCCTCAGCAGTAAGAAAAGCAGAACCTTTTCATGGAAGCTTTCCTCTTTTGGGACCTCCAACTGCCATATCTGGAAAAGTTCATCAACGGTGTGCTGCAAGTGTGAATACAGCTAGGATGATTTTGGCTGGATACGAGCATAACATTGATGAAGTAGGTGTCTTCTTTGGCAGTTATATATCTCCAAAGGAAATTTACTGACTTCTGAAGAACCTATGTCATTAATACAATAATGCTTGGCTATGTACACAGAATATTTTGAATGCAATTTAACACAATTCTTTCATTAAATTGATCTCCATTTAGGTAGTTCAAAACTTGCTGAGTTGCCTGGACAATCCTGAGCTCCCCTTTCTTCAGTGGCAAGAATGCTTTGCTGTCCTGTCAAACCGACTACCCAAGAACCTTAGATATGAGGTTATTCCAGCAAAGATGCTACAGTCTTATTTCTTCAGAAAAATGGTAGTTTATTGTTCATCTGAAATATCAATTACTTTTGGGTTATGTAAACTTTCAGTTGGAAGCAAAATATAAGGAGTGTGAAGGAATCTCCAATATGCCAACTGTTGACTTCCCTGCAAAAATTTTGCGGGGTGTTCTTGAGGTTTGTCCTTTTGTCTTGTGTCATCGATCTTTACAGTTCCTTTTGTCTTTGTTGAAAGTGAATCACATATTGTGATGGATTTATGTTTCCTTTACTGCTTCAGACCCATCTTAATTCCTACCCTGATAAGGAAAAAGGAGCCCAAGATCGATTAGTTGAGCCTCTGATGAGTCTGGTCAAGTCGTATGAGGGTGGCAGAGAGAGCCATGCCCGCATTATAGTTCAGGGGCTTTTCGAAGAATATTTATCAGTTGAAGAATTATTTAATGACAATATCCAGGTGATCGCCACTGCAAATACTAATCATGAGTTATTGTTATCTGGCGATTGTCTTGTCATTATATCCTGTGCACCTTCTTGCACATTTTGACCAATTTAAATGGTTGGTCATTTATTTGTCTAATTTCTTCTATTTGCTCTGTGATGTCATACTCAAATTGTACAGTTACCTACACATGCCAGTTAATATCTATGGATAATCCTGCCTATTAAATAGTGTCATATTGTCCTGGAAGCGGAATCATAAAGGAATATCATGCTGAAGGCACCAGGAATAAGATCCTGTAAAAATTTTGATATATGTTTAATATGCCGTCACAATGTCTCTCTCTTTTCAGGCAGACGTAATTGAACGCTTAAGACTTCATTACAAGAAAGATCTCTCCAAGGTTGTTGATATTGTGCTTTCCCATCAGGTATAGCCCATTAGTCATGTGACACCTGATTTGCTCTTATTATGTTTGCTGCTAGCAAGGCATTTTTCTTATGTACCATGAATTTTTTCCAGGGCATTAGGAGTAAAAATAAGTTGATACTATGTCTCATGGAGCAGCTAGTGTATCCTAATCCTGCTGCATACCGAGATCAACTAATTCGCTTTTCTGCACTCAATCACACAAACTACTCTGAGGTTGGTAATTCCACTTAGTTACTATTCTCTTGCGCATATCTTTGTCTTTGTTTGATGTTATGTTATCAATATTATTTTGAATATTTGAAGTGTCAATCGAAGGGTTTGGTTATTTTTAACCTCCTAACTTCTATTACTCTTTAATCATTGAGTTCTAGACTTCTAGTTTATGTTCTTATATATCTAATGGTACAAAGAAGTCTGAGTCACTTTCTACTTGTACAGTTAGCATTAAAGGCAAGTCAACTTCTAGAACAGACAAAACTTAGTGAGCTTCGTTCCAGTATTGCCAGGAGTCTTTCGGAGTTAGAAATGTTCACTGAAGATGGTGAAAACATGGATACTCCCAAAAGAAAAGGTGCCATAAATGAACGAATGGAAGCCCTTGTCAGTGCTCCTTTAGCAGTTGAAGATGCACTTGTTGGTCTTTTTGATCATAGTGATCACACACTTCAGCGACGGGTTGTTGAGACTTATGTTCGCAGATTATATCAGGTAATATTGTTCAAAGAAATATGGCAATACGCTGATCGAACTCTTGGACATTTCTTGTCTGATATTTAATATCTGTTATCAGCCCTACCTTGTAAATGGGAATGTCAGGATGCAATGGCACAGATTTGGACTTATAGCATCATGGGAGTTCTTGGAAGGGCATGTTGATAGAAAGATTGGGTTTGGGGATCAAATCTTGGATGAGCCATCAGTTGATAAACACAGTGAGAGGAAGTGGGGAGCAATGGTTGTCATCAAATCTCTCCAATTCTTGCCAACAGTGTTAACTGCTGCATTGAGGGAAATAATGCATAGCCTGCAAACTGTAATTACCAATGGATCTGTTCAGCCAGCTAGTTATGGTAACATGATACACATTGCATTGGCAGGCATCAACAATCAAATGAGTTTACTTCAGGACAGGTATCATGTGCCAAGAAGTCTTTCTATACTAGATTGCAAAAAAAATTATTTTCTGTTTGTGTCAATTGTGAGGCCCCAGTGTATTTCCCTTCCTGTTCTTACACTGTTACACATATTCCTTGGACATTAAAATATTTCGTAATTTAATCTAACTAAAAATGTTTTGAGAGTTTACTTGACCCATGCTTTATCACAGTTTATGAAAATTGTCAGTATTTGAATCCCTTGCTTCAGCGGTATCAGAATATCTAATTATGTTCTTGCATCTCTACCCCAAGGCAAACTGTAGCCGAGATCAGGTTGCATATCCCTTCCTCTGGCATTGGCCAAGTTTCTGTCAGATGCATGATCAATTAATTTCAACTTATTGTTTTCTTGTACTTGGTAATAGGTATACAAAGTGACTCAAGTGTTTTCCTTTCTGATGTTTGGTATTATACTATGTCTATTCGCAGTGGTGATGAAGATCAGGCTCAAGAGCGAGTAAACAAGTTAGCCAAAATATTGAAAGAGAAAGAAGTAAGCTCCAGTCTCAGAAATGCAGGTGTGGGTGTTGTCAGCTGTATCATACAGAGAGATGAGGGGCGAGGCCCTATGAGGCATTCCTTTCATTGGTCAGCAGAGAAACTCTACCACGAGGAGGAGCCTCTATTGCGTCACCTGGAGCCTCCTTTGTCCACATACCTTGAGCTGGTTTGTTGATCATTCAATCTTTTTGGTTGTAATATAAAAGTTATCTTATTTTGATATGGCCTGGTTATATATCCATAATTTTACTTTGAACAGGACAAACTTAAAGGTTATAATGATGTACGGTATACTCCTTCTCGAGATCGACAGTGGCACCTTTACACTGTTCTAGACAAACCACTTTCCATTCAAAGGATGTTTCTCAGAACGCTTGTAAGGCAGCCCCTATCAAATGAAGGTCTGCCAATATATCAAGGACTGGACCAGGGAGCAACTCAATCTCTGTGGTCTCTCTCTTTTACTTCAAGGAGCATTTTAAGGTCCTTAATGTCTGCAATGGAGGAGCTTGAACTAAATGCCCATAATTCTACTATGAAATCTGACCATGCTCAAATGTACCTCTATATCTTGCGGAAGCAACAAATAGATGATCTTCTACCGTACCACAAGTAAGAATGTTTGATATTTTGTTCTGCTACTCAGCATATCAACTTACAGCCTTATCAAGTTCACAACATCATTTGCAGGAGAGCAGATATACCTGATGGGCATGAAGAAGCCGCAGTTGAGGAACTCTTGAGCAAGCTGGCACGGGAAATTAATGCATCAGTTGGTGTAAAATTGCATCGTCTTGGTGTTTGTGAGTGGGAAGTGAAGCTTTGGATATCATCTGAAGGAGAATCTAATGGAGCTTGGAGGATTGTGGTTTCTAATGTGACTGGGCACACTTGTATAGTTCATGTAAGTAAGACTGGGCTAACGGCATATGTTAATCTGTTCTGCTGCTTTATGTGGCCGGAACTAATAAATAGAAATATTTCACAATCTATTTCAATGAATATATTGTTTGGTCTGTTAGTTACTTTTGTACTGATAAACTAGTTGATTAAAACTGTGAATAAGTATAGAGATAGGTTTAATTTTATATTCACCTTTCAGATTTATCGAGAAGATGATACCAGCAAACAAAGAGTAGTCTACCATTCAACCTCTGGTCAGGGCCCTTTGCATGATTTGCCTGTGAATGCACAGTATAAGCCTTTGGGGATTCTTGACCAGAAACGTCTTTTAGCCCGGAAAAGCAACACAACTTATTGCTACGATTTCCCACTGGTAAATGGCCGCAATCCTTTTAATATATACTACAGATATTGTGATCAATCTATGTGTATTTAATTAGAGAGAGCTTTCTTTGCAGGCATTTGAGGCAGCTTTGGACAATTCATGGTCCCGGTATTCTGGAGTCAAGACCCCCAAGGATAAAGCCAACCTTAGAGTCGCAGAATTGGTATTTACTGACCAGAAAGGTAACTGGGGTACTGCTCTTGTTTCTATCGAGAGACAGCCTGGACTTAATGATGTTGGCATGGTAGCCTGGCGCATGGAAATGTCTACACCCGAGTTCCCTTCTGGAAGAACCATTCTTATTGTGGCAAATGATGTAACATTCAAAAATGGTTCTTTTGGCCCCAGAGAGGATGCATTTTTCCAGGCAGTAACTGATGTTGCTTGCACTCAGAAACTACCTCTTATTTATCTGGCAGCAAATTCAGGAGCCCGCATTGGTGTAGCCGATGAAGTGAAATCTTGCTTTAAAGTTGGCTGGTCTGATGAATCAAACCCTGACCGTGGTTTCCAATATGTTTACTTAACTCCTGAGGACTATGCATGCATTGGATCATCTGTGATAGCACATGAACTAAAGCTCTCAAATGGAGAATCCCGATGGCTAATAGATACTATTGTAGGAAAGGAAGATGGCTTGGGAGTTGAAAACTTAAGTGGTAGTGGAGCCATTGCCAGTGCATATTCAAAGGCATACAAGGAAACCTTTACCTTGACCTATGTGACTGGTAGAACTGTTGGCATTGGTGCTTATCTTGCCCGTCTTGGTATGCGGTGCA
>CAIGRT010107870.1:0-22294 GCA_903798405.1 Fraxinus platypoda | reverse complement strand
ATATCCATACTTGAATTAAGTTATCTTATTTGCATATTTACTTGTTGTATTGTACTTTGCATATATATATATTTCAAAAACCAATTCACCCCCCCTCTTGGTTAGTTATTCTTCGACTAACATGCAGTACTTTCGTTATGATTCATATGTATATAGAAAATTTAAAAAAAATCACATGTCACCAAATTAATTTTGGTACACGTGATAGATGATTAAGCTTAAATAAATTACTACATTCACAAAACTTTGAAGAATTAAGTTTTTCGTGCTGATGACGTGTAGTGAAAGAGAGCAAAAGAGAAGAGAGAATAAAAGTCAATAGATTTTGGTATATTATAATGAGAACCAAAGCCTTATAGGGAAGGATTATTGATACATATGGTAATAATTTTTAGTGCTGCAGGGAAACAATTGTCATTCACTACTAACTTACCATTTATGACAATGTATTATTTATTTATTTTTATTGTAAATTCTTTATTATAGTAAAGCTCATTAATTCTAGTATTTTTTTCTTTATTTTTCTTCTCTTTAACAGGGATATGGATACCGATTCTTAAACCATTGATCTAGTATTTATTTAGTCAGTAGGGAACTTTGATTACAACAAATGAAAAATAAAAAGAAAAAGTCAAGTTAAAATCTTACATTTGTAGATTTAGTTAGGGCTGGGGTGGGGTGGGATTATTAAATCTCTATTTATCGGTTCATTTAATTATTTTAATTTTACTTTATTTTAAAATAGGATTTAAATTAAAAACATTAAATTATAATAAGAATATAATAAATTAAAAGATTTGGGATTATTAAATCTCCATTTATAGCTCATAATTTATTGTGTTGTAATTAAGATTAAAGAGTTGGGGATTGGGTGTATGTTTGAAGGAATCAAAGACGGATCGGGAAGATCAAGAAGTCACTGGAAAAACACTCACTTTCGTGCATTGAGCGCTCGAGTGGTTTTAGCAGGGACTCTCTGCTTGCTGTCCGCGTGTTGAGCGCTCAAGCAGTCGAGCCACCGCACACTATCAACTCAACCAGTGCTCGAGTGGTAGGAGTTACGTAGCCAAATCCCAAATCACAATTTCAACAAAAAATTTCAATCTCAAACACTCCACATTATAAATACCCAAGCCGTACTTCATCCCTATGGTGTGTTAGAGCAATTATTCAGTCAAGAGAACATCATTTGAAGATCAAAACCATATTTCATAAATCTCTGGACTTAACCACAAGAACAAAATACAAAAGATCCAAAGATCAAACACCAAAAACAAAATCATTTACCAATAATCCTTCAGAGTTCTGAAGTTCAGGAGAGACAGCTGGAGTTCTAGTTGGAAAAGAATGGTGTTCGTTCTTAGTGATCCACGAGAAGGAAAAAGAAGTCCAGAGTTCTAAAAAATGCTAGAGGCACAATCGAAGAGATTCTTAGGTGATTTATAGGTTGGGTTATCAAAGTCTATTAAGGTCCAATTGTGTCTGAACCCACTGTATAGTGGATCGTTTTGGCAATATTTTACTAGAGATTTTTTGTCCCTGTGAAGAGTTCTTCAAAGGTTTTTTTCTTCATTGCCATATTTGGTGTTAATTTTACTTTTATTCTTTTATATATATCACAGGATTGATAATTAAGGTTTAATTAGATTAAATTTAATCATCTAGAGACAATAATCTATGACTTGTTGGTTATTATTGTTTGTTGTTTTTAATTCTACATTATACACCTATTCACCCCCTCTAGGTGTTAGTGGATCTAAACGTCGATTATTTTTTAATTGGTATCAGAGCATAATTTGATCATTGACCCAATTTTGTCTAGAGGAGCCAATAACTTTCTGTTCATCTATATTTTGATGGAAACAATTGTGCTTATTGAAAGTTTAGGATGAGAGCCTTTTTAAAGTCAATGGATGAGCGGATTTGGGTTAGTGTAGAAAAGGGTTGGACTACCCCCCCCATCTACATCGATTGTTGGTGTTGTTAAACCTACATACATCTTTACTTGGACTAAATATGATTTAGTTAAGTGTAACTAAAATAGTAGAGGTGTCCATGCCATCTTTATGTTATTTCTCCCCGAAGAGTTTAAATGAGTGTCCATATGTGAGACTACTAAAGAAGTTTGGGACATATTAAAAACCATACATGGGGAACTAAGATGGTAAAAAATTCCAAGCTTCAAATGTTGACCACTAGATTTGAAGAAATTATGATGAACGATGATGAATCATTCGTTGAGTTCTATGAAAAACTGAATGATATAGTGGACTTTAGTTTTCAGCCTAAGTGAGCCAATCCCCAAAACTAAGATCATGAGGAAAGTTATGAGATCCATATCTGAAAGATTTAGACCTAAGGTCACATTATTGAGAAATGCAAAGACCTAGATGCTATTAAGATAAAAGGACTAGTAGGGTCTCTCCAAACCTATTAACTTAACCTATCCCAGTCTACGAAAAATAAGTCTTTAGCCCTAAATACTGTTAAGGAATAGACTAATGATCAAACTGATGATGATACCCTAAAGGATGAGAAGTTTGCATACTTTGTTAAGAAATTTAATATTTTTTTAGGAATAATAAGAGACATTCTGAGAAGTATAATGGTGACTTTAGTAAATATAGGAAAGATAAAATAGAGAAGAGTGACACTAGAGATACGAGGAAGAGGTTTCAATCTGTGAGGTGTCATGAGTGTTAGGGTTTTTGATATGTTAGAGCTGTGTACCCAAGTTATAAAAAAATCCTAGGTAAGGCTATGAATACTACTCTCACTCATAATCTATCTCCGATGATGATAGTGAGAACTCCAATCTAGACGAGAATGTGAATTATATGGTGTTTGCCTCTATGGTTAAGAGTGGACGTAGAGGAGAATGAGAGGCTTGATAACATAGAAGAATCTAACCCTTTAAAGGAAGAATCTGAAAATGAGCAGGATATTTATGAGATATTTAACCAGCTGTTTGAGAAGAGCCTTAAGTTGAAGAAGGTTAATAGTTCTGACTTTAAGAAATTTCATGAACTGGAGTTAGAAAGTGAGAGCTTAGAGTTTAGGTGTCCTAATCATTTGCACCACAGATCTGTAGAGTCGGCTTTTGAAACATGACAAGTAATATCAAATTCAAGCAAATAACAATTGACCTAGCACCACGTAAGACACAACTACCATCATTTTTAGCACTTTGCACGGATTTTTTGTGAACATGACTGTGAAATTATCATCACAGAGTTGGCCTACACTAATTAGGTTTGCTTTCAAATCATCAACAAATAAGACATTATTTAATATAGAGAGTCCATCAATTGCAATGGTACCAACACCTTCAATTTTAATTTTAACTCCATCCCCAAAAGTAACAAGACCACCTGCATGACTTTTAAAATNCTAATTAGGTTTGCTTTCAAATCATCAACAAATAAGACATTATTTAATATAGAGAGTCCATCAATTGCAATGGTACCAACACCTTCAATTTTAATTTTAACTCCATCCCCAAAAGTAACAAGACCACCTGCATGACTTTTAAAATTAGTTAACATAGAACGATTATTAGTCATATGTCTAAAACATCCATTATTGAAGTACCAAGAGTTAGGCACAATAGATTTATGAGCAACATTAACAACATAGCAACTAAGGTCACTTTTTTGTACTCGAACTTGTCGTATTCTAGCCTTAGAATTTTGTTTTAAGGTATTAGTAAGCAAGTTACCTCTTTTAGTGTGATTCAATTTTCTCTGTGTTAAATAATGGTACAAATTGTGTCCGTAGTGACCACAAACACTACATCTGTTCGTGTGATGTAAATTACCTTTCTGATATTTTACCTATTCACTTGATCCTTCGATCTAAACAAAGTTTTTTTAGGTAGTCAGAGCCTGCTATAGAGTGTCTATCAGTACTGTCCTGTTGATGGTAGATCTGTCTGGCACTTTGACACTAGATTCAAATGACTGACTTTGTAATTTCAGATCCTACTGCTACTTTAACGAACTTCAACTGGGTAGAATCTTTCTTTTTTTCCTTTCCTTTATAACCTAAGCCTTCTTTGATATTTGTGGTTCTTCCATAGATAAGAACTTCATCTAGGCGAGCGGATTCGATGGTCAACTGTCTAACTCTCTCCTTGGTGTGGTCTAGTTCAGCCACAAGTTCCAATATTTGATTTTCTTTCTTTGTTAAGCATTTGTTGAGGGTTTTTTCAGTAACAATTACAGCTCTTTCTTTTCAACGAACTCTATCTTGGCACGAAGAATGATATTTCTTTTTTGTTCAGCTTCCAGATCTCTTTTCAGGATTTTACATTTTGAACACGAATTGTTGGTTCCAGTTGTGTCTGTATTTACTAGGTTCTGACCTACTGGCGATAGTTATAACATATTAGACTGAAGATGGACAGTTAGAAAAGTTTCCTGGTTAACAACAGTTATCTCCTCCTCGTCGAATTTGATTCTCTTTCATTTTCTTCACTCCAAGTGATGTTCATGGCCTTTTTTATATAAAATTGTTTCAATGCATTAGCATACTCAAATGCTATATGTCCATATCCTTCACATTCAAAGCATTTGATACGAGTTTGAGTTCTTTCCATAGATGCAGTTGGATTTGGCCTTGAATTGTCAAATAATTTCTTCTTTTGTAGTGGTTGAGATCTTGATCTTCTTCCTTTCTAATCATCCTTTAGGAATTTCTTAAATTGTTTGGTGAGCATAGTCATCTGGTCATCATTCTCACTTTCATTATCTTCTTCCTCTATCTCAACCTCCTTGGCTTTAGAAGCTATTTCCGATCAGTTTTCATTATTCCTTCTGTGAAGATGTAGCTCATAGGTCATCAAGGATCTATCAATTCTTCCATTTTCATATTATCTATGTCCTTACTTTCATCGATAACGGTTACCATGGAGTGCAACCTATCAAGTAATTATTTAAGAATTTGTTTCACAATTTTACTTTTTGAGTATTTCTTTCTTAAGGTGTAGGGCGAGTTGGTTTGGCGTAGAAGATTTTTAAGTGCTCATCATCTCTCATGGTCAACTGCTCAAATTCAAGTGTCAACATTTGATGTTTAGAAGACTTCACAATCGAGGTTCCTTCATGAGCAACTTGCAAAATGTCCCATGCCTCTTTAGCCACCTTACATTAGAGATCAAACGAAATTCATTTTCATCTATAAATGAGAAAATAGCAATCAAAGTTTTAGAGTTCCAACGAGCTCTGTTATAATCAGTAGTCACCTACTCATCTGCTCGTTTATCTATTTCTACATCATTTTCCATTACTGTGGGAATTTTATAGTCATACATGATTGAGTGCCAAGTTTCCCAAAGATTAGACATAGACTTGCATTTTGATTTTCCAATATGAATAATTAGTCTCATCTAAGATAGGAAGTCTAAACGATGCTCTATCCATTACTAGGTTTTAAGTAGATCTCACTTTTTAAAAGTGAAACCACTTTGATACTAATTGTAAGTACTAAAACCTAGTTAATTAAACAATTTGTCTCAATTATTCGTTTCAGCTAGAATATGCCAGTCAGATAGAACTTTCTACAGGCAGTTTTACGTACCGTTCTAATTGGTAAAACTTAATAGAATTGTGTTCTACAAGATATAATCTATTGCGGAATTAAATAAAGATAAATACCGGTAAACTCCCAAGGGAAACATTCAAGGACCCCCATACCACGGGTGAAATAATCCACTATCAAATAACAAAAAGTACAATAGTTTCGATTTTGTAATTTCGCAAAATTAACAAAAATAATTAAAAACAAGTAAAGAACAACTCCCTCGTTTTCTTTCTTAATTTGTTAGGAAGTAGAATCAAACCCTCTGATTTTGACTTTATCGCCACTTCACTATTGTACTCAGCCACAACCACTACTTGGATTAAGATTCACTAATTTTAACTCACGCCAAGTAGCTTGATCTTTGAGTAGGATTATATCATTCATGCTCAGGTATGTTATCATCAATTACTGTTGAAGAATGAGTTTGTGCTTTGAGATACTACAATGAAACATCAACCGGTCAGAACTTACTGAAAATGGTCGAAGACTTCAGAACTTGCTGCTGTAGGTTCACTGGACATAGGCATTTTTTTCTCAAATCATTGGAACGTCCTTTAATGATTTTCCCTACTTATGTAGAGACTTCTCCAAGGCACAAACGTGTCTTACCTAAAATACGAAAGTTTTGAATGGTAAGAATAATGTAGAATATGTTTGATATGGTCAATAATTAAATTAAGAAAGGTTTTAATTAGTTAAAAAAATCATTTATTCTTTTAATTATTTGACCAATAATAAGGTAAATATATATTTATGTATATATATAGAATATGTTTGACATGGTTAATTAAATTAAGGAAAGTTTTGATTTGTTAAAATAATTTTTCTTTCTTTTAATTATTTGACAAATCAAACATGTCCAAAATGGTAAGTATATATTCCTGTATATGCTGTTATAAGGTAGGTAAAGATTGCACCTCGTCTAGGATTTGGAAACCCTAAAAATCGCAGCCAAGAAATCTGTTCACCTGTAGCACCCAGTTAGTCATGACTTACTGACTTACCTATTTGGACTGTAACCAAATGTTGACCTTTTTTTGCACATGTTCTGACATTTAAAAATCATTTAAGTAAGCCAATAAATAATAAGTAAAAATATAAATTTAATTTTACTTACAATATCATGGTCAACATTTCTGCTATGTAAGCCTTCGACATTAATTGTTGAATTAGTCCAACAATATAACACTTAGTTGCAATGGCACTATGACCCTCAAGCCACTTGATCCATCCCCTTTATCTCGAAAATCTAAATACAATTCTCTGTGTTCGATCGGACCTCATCAAAGATGTCGGCTCGATTGTCGGAATCTTCGAGGAAAGTGCGGGCCTCTGACATGATCGATGAAGAAAAATAGGATGAGTGTAACGCTATGCTTGAACTATCTCTTAGAATCACATGGAAGCCAAAAAGCGGCTCTACAACACCACTTTCTCCATCCTCAACCACATTCCTTAGTCAGCCATGAGAGTGACTATTCCTTATGGTTTAAATAATGCATTGACAATTTTTAATAGTGCTTCTTAGAGTTTTGGTTAGTAAGAGGACTTCCGTTTGTTAAAAAGAAATGGTTGTAGCTTCGTTCGCTAGATGCTCGACGAAATGTCCTGAATGATTTATTATTATTCTCAGATTTGATTATTATTGAATGATGTGACCTTCTTTAGCAAGGGTCAAAGTAACCCATATGTTTGCTAGTTTACCAAGGGACCTTGGTGCCCATATGAGAGATTAAATTGTGAATGATCTTTCTCAAGTTTCATTACACCTTATGTCACAATTTCCCTAATGAAATATAATCTATATCTATGTATTTAGTATGCTCATGAAATACATGATTATTGTGTAAGTGTATCATGGATTCACTATCTAAATACACAACCACATTATCTTTAAAACCCATAGTTCTTTGAGCAAACATTTAAGCCACAAAGGCTCTTTGATTGCTTTGGTGGTAGCAAGGTATTTAGACTCAATAGTGGACAATGTAACTACATGTTGAATTTGAGACTTCTAACTTATACAAGAACTACACAAAGTAAGCATATATGCAAATGTCCTATTATCCCTATCTTCAACATAGTCCGCATCTACAAAAACTTTCTATTTCATAGCCACAGTATTAAACTTAAATAGTAAACCTTTATCGCTTGATCCTCATATTTAAGCGACCACTTTAAAGCTTCCAAATGGTTAGGTCCTAGATTAGACATAAACCTATCAAGTGTACTCACAACAAAGGCTAAATCAGGTCTAGTACACACCATCAAATACATAGCAGAATGTATTGCATTAATGCTGAATTAATGTGAAAGGAAAGTGGAATAACAAAGCATAAACCAGTTCTTCACTCTCTTCAATAGAATGGTGTAACTAAAAGGATGGATGTAACTCTCTTGATAAAGTTATATACATAATGTTGAGTTCTAGTATTCCAAAATCTTTTTAAGGTAAAGTTGTTATTGCTTGTTATTAGTTAATCTAACTCCATCGGCTGTATTGAATGGTGATATTCCTCATGAAAGATAGCGTGAAAATGTGCCGATTATTCTATGTTTACGACTTTTGATTGTGGCACTTTCTCTCATCAAAGTAAGGAAAAGTTTAAACCACAACTAGGAAATGTGTTTTTCTAATATACCTTGAGGGACTTTAGGAATGTAGGTTATGAGATAAAAGCCAAAGGGGATAGGAGAGTTGTGTTTCTTGATCGCACTGACTACCATTAACTTATCAAACAAACTATTTCATTACTTGTGGTAAGGATATTGGTACCTTGATCAGACCAATCACAAGTGAATCTAAAGAACCATTTTTATGAGCATCTTGATAAGGGGAGGAGTTGGTGCCATGATCACGCCAATTACCACCAAGCATATCAAATGAATTGGTTAAGTATTTTGATCTTGGAGTCATGTGCCTTTTGAGGACTGCCTCCTAGTTGTTGAAATATTAGAATTAGCGTAGTGGTATTTATGTCAATTCACTTCTTCTCATTCGGTTTAGTTAGTTAGGAATTGTATATATAGGTTGCTTCCATTCATTGTAAAGGTGTGATTTCATTTTCAATTGAATCAATTGAATTTTTCTCGCATCTCATTTCTTATCAATTCATATTATTCATTCAGATTTCAACATTGTATCAGAGCGAAAAGCTCCTTTCGTAGGCGACTCTGTTATCTTCTTCTTCTTCTTCTTCTTAATTATATCAGTGATAGATGGCGAGAGACTCTAGTGTTCAGGTGGAGGTTCAAAGTCAATTTAAGCAGGCAAACTCATTCATCGAATCGTCAGCTGAAGATGCAGTTGGAGAAGATGTAATTTCTATGATCAATCAGCTGATAAGTGATCCAAGCAGCCCTTACTATCTTCATTATGGAGGTAATACTGGAATGCAATTGATTTCAGTTACTCTTACTGAAGAAAATTACGCGACATGGAGTAGAGCAGCAACCATGGCGCTCATCGTTAAAAATAAGGAAGGATGTATTGATGGATCTATCACTAAACCTTTTCAGGATGATCCTTTGTACACTGCTTGGAAGAGATGCAATCATGTAGTTTCTTCTTGGATCATCAATTCGATTCCTAAAAAGCTTTATCCAAGTGTGATGCACAAGGATTCAGCACGAGATATATGGATTGAACTTCGTGATAGGTATAGTCAAGGGAATGGACCTTGAATCTATGAATTGAAGAAGCAAATTGCTTCAATTTCTCAGGCGAACGGTTCGGTTAATTCCTATTTTAATATGCTCAAAGGACTGTGGGAGGAATTGGAGAATTATAGACCTAGTTCTGATAATACTGAATACAAACGTGAGGATTAGATCATGCAGTTCCTCATGGGTTTAGATGATCATTTACCGGTGTTAGAGGTCAGATCCTGTTGATGGATCCATTGCCTTCATTGAATAAGGCATTTGTTCTTATTTTACAAGATGAAAGGCAAAAGGAGATATATGCCAACAGACAAGAAACACATGATGTTGCTGCATTTGTTGGTAAAGCTATGCAGAGGTCTTTTAATCAGAGGTTTAGTTTTCCTAATCCTTCTCAGAAAAGAGAGAGACCTGTCTGCAGTTACTGTGGTATGCTTGGCCATATCAAAGCTAAATGTTACAAGTCAATTGGCTATCCTCCTAATCACTAAGCTAGCCAAGGAAAACCTCCAGTTGTTAATGATGTAAGCTAACCACATCATGGCCAAACAACTCACGGTGATACCCCAGGGATACTGAAGTCCCTTTCACATCTTACAATTACTCCAAATCAGTGTCAGCAGATATTAGCTATGTTAATACCTCAATTGCAAAGTCAAGTCACTCAGAATCAGCAGTTTTAGGATGTGCCTGTATCTTCCCCTACAGATCCTGATTCATTTGTTTTCTCAGGTAATCAAATTCTGTTCAATAATACCTCAGTGGCAGATAATTGGATCATAGATACTGGTGCTTCAGAACATATGGTGTATTCTGCCAAGCATTTGGATGTTGTGACTACTATTATTGGGGCTTCTATGAGATTGCCTAATGGTGATGCTGTTGAAGTTACTCATGTTGGCAAAGTAAAGTTGTCTCCCACTTTGTGCTTGAGCAATGTTCTTGTAGTGCCATCATTTAAATTCAACCTAATTTCAGTTAGTAAATTGATACTTCAGTATAACTGTTATCTGATGTTTTTCCATGACTTTTGCTTTATTCAGGATCTTTCAACGTGGAAGACGATTGGGGAAGGCAAACTTAAGCATGGACTATACCATTTCCAACAGCCTCAATCCCAAATCAGTGTTCAAACTTCACACCATCATCTACTCAAACTTGGTTTTGATAACTCCAACATCAGAAAATCTGCTGCTATTCCTAATGTTGTCCTTAGTTCTAACTTTCATTTTGAATGTAATAAATCTACTTCTATTTGTAATACCATTGATGGTACTAATGTCAAAATGAATATTAATATTTGATACTGTCGATTAGGGCATTTGTCTGCTTCCAAACTTTCTCTTTTGCATAAATCTATTCCTAACATTGATGTCAATAAGGATTTGCATTGTGCTGTCTGCCCCTTGGCCAAACAGCACAGATTACCCTTCCCTCACAGTGACACTAGAACCTCGCAAATATTTGAAATCATCCATTGTGACATTTGGGGGCCCTATTATGTCATTTCCCTAGATGGTTCAAAATATTTTCTAACGATTGTTGATGATTATAGTAGAATGACATAGACCTATCTTATGAGGAACAAATCTCAGACTAAAATTCTCATTCAATCCTTTTACCATCTTATTCAAACTCACTTTCAGTGTAACATAAAGACCATCAGGTCTGATAATGACTTGGAGTTTAAATGACTAATTTCTACCTTTCCAAAGGCATTATCCATCAACTCAGTTGCGTGGAAACACCACAGTAAAATGGTGTGGTTGAAAGAAAACACCAACACCTACTTGACATTGCTAGAGCTCTTAAATTCCTAGCTAATTTGCCTCATCCTTTTTGGGGAAATTGTGTCCTGACAGCTACATATATTATAAACAGAACACCTACCTCCTTATGAAATTCTATTTCAAACCGCACCTTCTTACAGCCACCTCAAAGTATTTGGGATTCTTTGCTATGCCTCAACTTTGAAACATAACCAAATTCGATCCCAGGGCTGTTCCCTGTATCTTCATTGGCTATCCATTTGGAATGAAAGCCTATAAATTCTTCAATCTCAAGACCAAGACTATGTTTGTGTCCAGAGATGTTTCATTTTATGAGAATATCTTTCATTTCCATCATCCTACCCTTCTTGTTTCTTTATCTACATCTGATCTTGTCACTGAACCTCATTTGGTTCTATTTCCCATCCGTTCTAATCCAAATGTGGATGATTTTACTCCCACGTCTGTTTCTGACAACTCAAACATGTCAACTCAATCTCATTCTCCAAATTCAGTTCCATCATCTCCTACTGTTTTTTCCTCTTTCACCTATAGAATCCATCGAAACATCTTCTACAGATCATTCCTTACCTCCTATCATACCTGCACGACAATCCACTAGACTAGAACGTGCCCCTTCATACTTACAAGGTTATCATTATAGTCTATTACATGAGTTGTCAATCCCTCAATCAGACTCTATGAAGAATGGTTCTGAGTGTGGCAAGCAGTATCCTATTGAGGATTATTTGGGTTATGATATATTGTACCCTACTCACAGAAGTTATACTTTGGCTTTGTCCACTGCTTTTGAGCCCAGAAACTTTACTGAGGCCTCACAATATCCTGATTGGGTTGCAGCCATGGATGCTGAATATCGTGCCTTAGTCTCCAACAATACCTGGGATGTTACCACACTCCCTGATCATAAGACCCATAAACTCTGATAGCACAGAAGAAGGGAAGAAGGCCCGCCTAGTAGCCAAGGGATTCACTCAACAGGCTTGGCTGGACTATAAAGAAACCTTTTTCCCTATTGCAAAGTTAGTAACTGTTAAAACTCTCTTGGCAGTTGCAGCCACTAAGCTGTGGCATCTTCACCAATTGGACATCAATAATGCCTTCCTTCATGGTGAGTTAGATGAGGAGGTCTATATGCTTATGCCTCCAGGTTATGAGCAGCAGGGGGTGTAAGGTAAACAGCTGGTTTGCAGGCTAAATAAGTCTATCTATGGGTTGAAACAAGCATCGAGACAATGGAACATGAAGCTCACTTCCTATATTGTGTCACAGGGCTTCAGACAATCAAAATCAGATCATTCTTTGTTTAGCAAAACAGATGACTATTCATTTACCACACTTTTGGTGTAGGTGGATGACATAATAATTGGGGAAAATGATGTGAATTACATTGAACAGTTCAAGGCTGAACTAAATAAGCAATTCAAGTTGAAAGACTTGGGAATCCTGAAATATTTCTTAGGCCTTGAAGTGGCAAGGACTTCAACAGGAATATCCATTTGCCAAAGAAAATATGCGTTGGATGTTCTAACTGATGCTGGTTATCTTGGTGCTAGACCAGCAAATAGTCCCTTACCATATAATCTGAAGTTAAGGAAGGATGAAGGTGAGGATATTGCTGATCCTAACGTTTACAGGAGGCTTGTAGGAAGAATTTTGTACATGAAAATAACTAGTCCAGACTTATCTTATGCTATGCAAGTCTTGAGCCAATTTCTCCGATCACTGAAACAGCCTCATCTAGAGGCAGCATATCATGTGCTAAGATATCTGAAGAAAACTACTAGGGCAAGGGCTATTTTTTCCTATCAAAATCAGATCTTCAGCTCAAGGGGTACTGTGATGCTGATTGGGCAACATGTTCTAATACAAGAAGATCTGTTACGGGTTATTGCATATTCTTGGGGAATTTTCTAGTGTCATGGAAATCTAAACAACAGCACACCGTGTCAAGATCCTCAGCTGAAGCATAGTATAGATCAATGGTTGCTGCTGTTTGTGAGTTTACATGGCTGAAGAACATATTGAAAGACTTAAGCATTGTCCATACCAGACCTGCTCTATTATTTTGTGACAATCAATCGGCTATACACATAGCAAGTAACCCAGTTTTTAATGAGATGACCAAGCACATAGAAATAGACTGTCATTTGGTGAGGGATAAGATTCAAGCCAATGAAGTTAAGATGTTACATACGGCTTCTCAGCAGCAATTGGTAGACCTGTTGACTAAGTCTCTAACTGGAACAAGATTCAATTCTTTACTTGGCAAGATGGGAGTGTTAAACATACACCTGTCATCTTGAGAGGGAGTGTTGAAATATTAGAATTATCATAGTGGCATTTATGTCAATTCACTTCTTCTCATTCGGTTTAGTTAGTTATGAATTGTATATATAGGTTGCTTCCATTCATTGTAAAGGTGTGATTTCATTTTCAATTGAATCAATTGAGTTTTTCCGGCCTCTCATTTCTTATCAATTCATATTATTCATTCAGATTTCAACACTAGTAACCCGTTTAACCAAACATAAATCACCTCGACAGGGGAGCCACGTGCCTTATGAGGGTTTCCTTCATTAACCTTTACGAGCTGGCTCTATCAGATCCGAAAACTTAATGAGGATAACTAGAAATCTAACGAGGACCTAAGCTATATGAGATAATCAAATTTTATGCCCTACATCTACATTTTTATAATGTCCAGCTCAAACTTGAGGGACTATTGTACTACTTCATTAAAGTCCATAACCAAACATAAATTTTCGGGATTTGAAGGACTATTATTACTTCTTATATAATTCATGCATGATTCGTATTATTTTGGCGACAGAAGTTTAAAAAATTCGATTCATTATTATTTTATCTTATTTCTATGTATGTTTGAAAGGAGTAAATGCTATTAATATTTGAAAGGGTAAATGATCCCCGATTTATTTATATTAGCATATTAGGAATATTGTTTTTCTTTTCAGGGTAGTTTATTCCATATTGCAAGGGACACTCAAAATTTCGATTAATCATGTTTAGATAGCTATCTTAGGAAGGTAGCCATAAATTAAACGTCGTCTCTTCGGGGTCAACTTGTAAGCCCTTGCCACTATGTTTTTGAAGCGATTCCAAGCTGTAATATATATTTGAGGTAAATCATAAGCAATCATTTTTTAGGCTAACTGTAAAGCCTCACCTATCAAGAATTTTCTCATGACTCATTTCCGTTGTATCTTAGAGGCCATTCGTAAGTCATTTTCTACTTGGTGTCAGCATATATTTGAAAGGTGTTCTCTCATATTGCTAGGTTATTCATAAGTCCAGATATATTGAGATCGACTTATGTTTAGAGGCTATCCGTAAGACTTCGTGTCTCAAAATTTATTCACCGGCACTCGTTTATTAGAGGTCATTTGTAAGTCTTCACATATTGAGATCAACTTACATTTAGAGGCTAGAGGCTACATGTAATTCCTCACATCGTAGAGGCTATTTGCCAACACTCAGTCTTTATATTTCATCTCATATATCAGAGGCAATTCGCAAGTCCTTGCCTAGTTGATGACATTTTATATTTCGAAGTTTCATCATGAGTGGTACAATGCCCAAGGTAATATGGTGAACTTTTTTATTTTACTTTTCTTTTAAGTTTGATGTCATGCGTAAATGTACGACTCATACTATTGTTGCTCCTATATTTTATGAGGCACACGTGGCAAGATAGGGAACCACATTATTCATTGAACATTTGTGGGGCCAACTTAATTAGGTTGAATCATATCATATCAATTAGAGGTGGGCATTTATTCCCAGAATTGGCGGGTTCGGTTCTAGTTCCTTTATTAAATAGATTGGTTTTGGGACCATGCATAGATAATCGATCAGTTTCGGTCCGATTCTTGGTACTACCTTAAGTATCAATGAGGAATTCGGTTCTCCCGAATTTCTCTTTTTTCACTTTTCATATGATTCTTCTTCTTTCTTTTACAGCAAAATCTAATGGGTAATCAACATTTAAATCTAAATAATTTTATAAATACTTTATAAAAAAATCATAGGTTTAATGCAATCCAATAGGAAAAAAGTGCATTTTTAGTTTAATCTTTTCGTAAGAACTCAAATTTCTTGTTGTTTTCAAAATGGTCATTCAAGATCTTTTCCTTGAAAATTATTAGTCACATGCATGGTTTTGATGATGAAAGAAGTGAGAAATCATTTTTTCGACTCTGCCTCTCCCACTTTAGTCGTTGCTTCAACTTCAATCACTCGAATTTTCAATATTCCAACACGATATTTTGACAAGTAGTTTTATACTTATTTTTATAAATTTTCGTATAAAGAAATGGATTGGACCGAACCAAAACCGGTTGGTTCGGTTCTATATTTAGATATGGAACCAATGGTTCCATTTCTAATATTCTCATTGGTACTCGATTCGGTTCGATTTCCTTCCGAACTCTATTGAACTGGACCGCGCCCACTCCTAATATCAATTATAGGTCCTAAACAATCTTTTGATGGATTTTGTCCTAGCTTGGATTTTATAATGGCCAGGATAACACATTATTAATGATCTATCTTAATCCACATGCCTTCTCTCTCTCTCTCTCTCTCCATTAGACAAATTCTTTTCACTTATCTCCCATGCACTAGTAATTTTATATTTTATAATTTCAACTAGAGATTTGATAGTTAGATTGCAAACGATCATCGGACATTATGTTGGACCGCTGGCCTTGCCTCTAATGGGGTGCTGTTTTGTCGACAATAAATAGGTGGACAGAGAGGTGGTCAAGAGATGATGACACTTTAATCTTCTTGAAGAATTTTGAACTCGACACTTGCGAGGCAAACGACATGGCATGCATGGAATCTTCTCTATATCCTTTCACCATGGCTACGACGTATGTAAAGTCATAATAAAAAAATAGAAGTAAGCAATGTATTATCCAATAAATAGATTCAATATTATAACTTAAAGAAAACCATAGTCAAGCAAATTTATATAGAGGGATAATACTGGAAAACACAAGAGTGGTTCCACAAAAGCCATGTCATTTGTTACTCGTTAATTTATAGACAAGACCATTCTACGAATCTATTAAAACAATTTTAAAAGTATAGAATTAGCTAAATACAAATTGAAGCATAATGATCGATTTAAGACGGGAAAAAAATTTAGTGGCCATTGTAATCTTTTATCCTACAAGTGGATAGTCCATTGAAGGAATTGATTATGCAAGTGGGGCTTTAATATTTCTCCATCGAAAGGGGGGTTATACGTGGAACATCATGTGAGGAAGTTAGATATGTGGAAAAAGTAAAGGATCCATCATTTCATTTCACTGATTGGTGCCATATAAAGAAAAACTCTTCCGAATCTTTTATTTTCCATAAAAATTTAAATCATTAATAAGTACCTTGCTATGAGATGAAGCTATAATAAAGGATAAAAGTAAGTTGAATGATTGATATGACATTTGAAATAGTGTTTTCAGTTTTATGGGAAAAGAAATATTATTTGTGTACATCGTGGTGTACATCAAGTTTTATACATTACCACTTGACAACTCATTATTGAACAGTTTAAAAAACACTTTTTTTTGGTCCAATAATTTGTTGCCAAGTTGGATAATGTCAACAATGGTGTACACAAAAAGGTGTACAAATGACATTACCCAAATATTGAATAGGTGGCATCATTGAGTAGGTTTGAGATTTGATTGGCTTCCGTTTGACAAATTTATAAATCAATTTACAATGAGAAATAATAAATGAATGGTAGTTATATTTATATAATTAAAATTAATATATAATTTTAATTAAATTTATAATTTATAAATTGGTTGTCAAACGAAGGCTCAAGTTTTTTGAACATTTATGTTCCGGTTGAATTTAAGAGTTAGCAGTTGGAGTAGGTATAAGGATTTGAGCATTGATTTTCAATGTGTTCTATATAATAGCACTACGATTTAACTATGATTTAAAATCTGGAATTTAAGCCATGTTTGGTTTGGATTAAAATACAATTAATATTTTAAGTCAAAGTTAACAATTAATTTTAACCACACATTTCATGGGACTCACAACTTTTCAAGAACACATTTCATCAACTTCTATCAAAATCTACTAAAAATTAATTTTAATCTATACCAAACTGAGGCTAAGTGTTGCACAAAACTTAATCGTGAATGATAATACATTTCAAATATTACATGCTATATTTGATTTTTTATGTCATCAAAATGACTAAGACTTAATAACTTGTAATGGTAAATAAAAAAAATTTAAAAAAAACTAGTAAAATTAAGACCATGTGGAAGTCTAGCATACCAAAATAAATAAACTTCAGCTCATAAAGATAGTTGATGACAACAAATAACCCACAAAATAGATATGGCAACGTCATGTCACCACTAGAGATAGAAGGCATCAGGTTGGCTAGAAATCGAAACCTAGCTCAAGATTACATGAGATGTGTCAAGGATAACCATGAGACACATTGCAAAAGAGAGGGCATCAAGAAAAAGCTAAGCTCATTCCATAAGATTGTTAATGTTTTTATTTTATTAGCAGAATAAATGAGTTGTCCTAGTATTCAGGAATTACTACAACAAAAACAACCTTTTGTAACGTTCAAAAAACGTTGTCGAAGACTTTTTGCAACGTTTGGACATATGTTGCAAACCTCATTGTTGTCGTAGAGTAGAAGGATATGACAACTTTTTTGAATGTTACTAATAACCTTTTGCAATTTTTTTTAATGTTGCTAATAACCCTTTTACAACATTTTTTTAATATTGATAATAACATTTTTGCAACGTTTTTCGAGTGTTGCTAATAACTCTTTTACAACGTTTTTTGACCATTGCCGTATGTGTTTTTTATAGCAATTTATGTAAATTGACTGGCAAATTTGAAAATACTCCTTGTGAACAAATTTTGAAATTGCATAAAAATTGATAATTTCATCATAAATTTTTGAATCCATACACTTGAACATTAGGATGTGATACAACACCACTTAAATAAAAAGAAGCTTCAAAATGAAATAAAATAGTAATGGAAAAACTCGATCATAAACGGAACACAGAAGCTACTCTCTTTCTTCTTTCCAGATTTGCTTAGGCATGAAGAGCTTATTACCACACTTGCAACATCAAGCTTCTGGATAATACTCTAATGGCATACTCAATCTTGTCGTTCTTCATGCATTCTTTGATTTGCTCACCACACAATTTACGATTGCCAACGAAGCTGCAAGAGAAGCATTGAATCAATAAGAAAAAAAGTCATACAATACAAAAAAAATTAGTTTCTTTTTTTCCCTAATGCATTTGAGTTCACTTAAATCTACCCTTATGGGGCATGTCATTAATGTCTTACCTGAGATAGAGAATGATCTTCAGGGACCATATCAATCGCTACAGCCAGCAACGTAGAAAGACGGAAACCATGTACTGCAGTAGTTAAGGTCAACAATGAAGTGTTCTATAAATTGTTTCAGTGTTATTACATTGTTGAATAAACTTCAGGTTCTGGAATTAAAATAGAATAAATCACAAATATCGCGTCAATATGGATTGTGCAGATAGGAGAAATACTTGAATAAGAAAAAGTCGAGAACTAAAATATACTCTGCTCGGATAGTGTTCTTGTCAAAAATATTACATGAATATGGGAGAAACTGTACGGATAGTAATGCAATAAAAAGTTACAGGACCACCCATCCTTCATATCTAAAAAGACCACTAAATGACATTACATACAGTTCGGTTACCTGAACTTATGTGCGGATTTACTTAGTGTGAGATGGAAACATTGAACCCTCAAGAAGCTAGTTTTTAACACGTATTCTGAAGAAGTAGATATAGTGGCAAAAATAATTATCCATGTACTTCAAGTTCAGTAGCGAAAAGACAAAATAATAA
This sequence comes from Fraxinus platypoda, assembly GCA_903798405.1. Lineage (NCBI taxonomy): Eukaryota > Viridiplantae > Streptophyta > Magnoliopsida > Lamiales > Oleaceae > Fraxinus > Fraxinus platypoda. The sequence continues at coordinate 3,339 of CAIGRT010107870.1, read as the reverse complement.
ATGATATATTCTGGATGAGCATTATCCATGTGATCATAGGTGAGTGGCTAATTGCCTTGAACAAAACCTCCAACTTAGATCCTGGATGAGCATTATGAAAACTTTGTAAACATTATCCTTTAAAATGACATTGTTTACTATTTTAAATGGCTATAAATTCAACAAACAATCAAAACAACGCACAACTTTGTAAACATTATCCTTTAAAATGACATTGTTTACTATTTTAAGTCACAGTTAGTACTGCATTAGCAAGTAATTGCAACAACAGCCTTGTAATTAGAGGTTTGATCATCCATGATCCATCATCCATTACCAATATAAGCAACTACACAACATCGGAAGCATGGAGTTTTCATTTTACTTATCAAGTTATTTGATGATAATTAAAACTGAATTCAAACTAAAATCTCGGTATACATATACAGCACGTCATCAACAGTCGACTCAAAGTGAGTTGTAGAATCATAGCTCTGACATATAGAAAAATAAGTTCATCCATGCTAGGAAATTTCATGATCAAGAAGTTGTTTCAAAATGAAATTCTATAGAAACTCACAATTGATATAAAGAATTGTCCTGAGAGGGCTCATTGGCTGGTTCGTATCTGTCATAAGTCTCAAAGAAAATTTCATCCATAGGTCCAAGAAGAACGATCCCTGATTTCAGTTCAATCTCTGGCGGTTGGTCAGTTTCTGCCTCTGTGGAGACAAATGCAATGAATTTCCCTTTTGGAGCAACATTGAGAAAATAAGAGCAACAAAACACATACCTGCTGCATCAAATGAAACTTTGTAACCATAAACTAAAATATTAGGTATTGATGATTTAGATAGAATATCAAAACCAATTATAGGCATGAACCCTAGCATAAAAAGTAAAATAGAACAAAAATCCTGGTGAAGCAGACACAATATAAAACCAACTGCAAAATTTGCACCCATTGAGCTACAAGACTTAAAACCAGTGTGGATAATTAAATTTCAACTTCTATGTGCAATTATTTAAATGAAGAATTGATATTTTCAAAACCCAGAAACCCAATTGACTTCTGCAGCTCTGCTATATTGAAAAAGCGTATAGATTAATTCTAAAATCCCTTTTGGCACATTTTTATAAACACCTTTGCAAATCAATCCACATTCACATCGCGGGCACTCGTAGAAATTATCAGTCGAAAATCCGCATATGCAGTTCCTATAGAAAATTCAAGATTATCCCCATTCCTCACAACCTCAACAATGTTAAACCAATGGAAAAACAAGTTAACACTAACCCTAGAAAGGCTTGTCAGCTTACCTTTGATGATGCGGCGAGGATGGCGAAAGTGTGATAGAAGAATTTGTAGGCTATGATAGGAAGGTTTCCATCGCCCTGTGTGGATACGGCGAGGATGGCGAGGGTGAGGCTTCTTCAATTTAAGCCCATATATAACTTAGCCTCCGTTTGTCTACCATTATTCCAAAAAATTGTTTGCTACAGTAAGATTCTCCACCACACATTCACCCAATAAAATATTCTTAAACACAAACCAATAAAGTTACTTTACTTTTCAACCACACATTCTCCAAAAAATACTATTCATTACTCTATTTTTCTCCCAATAATGGGAGACAAACACACCCTTAATTCCATTCGATTTTAGCAACGTTCAAAAAATCGTTGCAAAAAATGAAACTTTTCGCAACATTCAAAAAAACGTTGCAAAATGCGACATTAGCAACATTCATTTAAAAAACAATGTCAAAACTCAATTATGTTAACCAATTGCAACATTCATTTATTAAAATGTTGTGATAAACCCCTTTAGCACACTCAATTAACAAATGTTGATTTTTTAATGTTGCAAAATGTCATTTTTGTTGTAGTGAATTTACTCTATTTTGTTATCCTTTACCCGATCTTTAGACTCAACTAACAGCTGATATGGGTTAGTTATTGCTGATTATTTTTGCTATTTTTTTTGTCAAGTTTGTTGGTTGTAATGCCTATATAAAGACAATTTCATTATGAATAACATATGTAGTTTCTTTTTCTGATAAAGCCTCCATCTCTGCACCTGCTATGTTCTCTTTCTATAACAGGATTTCTACATCTGTTTTCTTTATGTAACAGTGGTATCAGAGCCATAAGAGCAGAGAAATTGATGCTTAGAGTCTTAAACCAGTGAGATAGAGAATTCAAGATTCCAAAAAAAAAAAAAAAACAGCAGCATTATCTTCCAAAAAAAAAAAAAAAGTTAAATCAGTGAGTATACTCACAGCAACAGCAATAGGATAATGGCCTCTGAAGGTTTCGTGCAACCAGCATTTCCACGGTTTTTTTTTATTTTTCTTTATGTAACAAAGGAACCACAAAACGACACCAACCAGAGAAGATCGACCCATTTCAAGATAAGTGAAATGTCTTGATGCGCATGGGAGTAAAATGTATCAACCTCAGTGAGTGTGGCCAAGAATCCTTCTTAGGTCATCAATTTGGGTTGCCATAGGGGTACACCCAACTAACATATTCATTTCAAAAGGGTAATTAGAATAGCTCAGGTAATTAGGAGCCTGTTTGGTACAAATTCTCATTTTCTACTGTAAATCAATTCTCATTTTCAACCACACATTCTTCAATAAAATAATATTTTTCATCACATCAATACTTTTTTCTTCTTTTTCAACCACACATTACCCATCATATCACTATTCAAAAATCAATTCTTCCCCCAAAAATCCCTACCAAACACACACTAGATTATTTTCTCGAATAACAAAAAGATAATTAAATAATTTATACTCTTGATATTTAAAACATGTATTGAAAATATTATTATTAGTAAAAATGTATTTATTTTTTGTTTCAAAATTATAATTTATTAATTTTAAATGCTGGCAAAACTGTCTTACGTGGCGGACTTTGAGCCACCAAATATCAAGCATGGAATTTCTAGTTTTATATTTCCATGTTAATACTTTCAGCACAAAAAGAAATTTGGATGAAGACATCTTAAAATTTAACAGATAAATGAATAACACTTGAGAATCTCACAATATCTCACAAAATGTGTGGATAAAAATATATATTTGGTCGATCATATTTATAATTAAATAAATGTCAAACTTGCACAAATTAAATGGGTATGTTGATTCTCACTATGATGGTGAAAAGGACGAGAGAGTCTAGGAGTAATAAATTATACTTTTGGGAGAAAACTATATAAGTTGGAAGCCACGACCATTGGTTACTCTTTCAAGCACAAAGGTTTAATTTGTAATCATCACTGAAGTTTAGTTATTAAAGGGAAATTATGGTTGCAAAGGTTATTAAGCCATGTTTGGTGGGAATTAAAAT
>CAIGRT010107864.1:0-12082 GCA_903798405.1 Fraxinus platypoda | reverse complement strand
ATTTATTTATTTAAGTAACTATTGGATCTTTTGTTTAGGTCTAAGATTTTTGTAGGGTTGAATTTTAAAGTGTAAGTTATTTGGTCAATATTTATTAATGAAAAAAAAAAATAATAATAAAATTTTTTTTAAGGGGCGAGTCAAAATTTTTGCAGGGACGAAACTGAAAAATACATTACAAATTAACTAGGAATAGTGTACCAACGGACAATGTTGAGGGACGATCGCCCCCCCTATCTCCGTCTCTGGTACCAAGAGTGTTTACTGTATCAAGTCATAAAATTGACACAAAATTCTCTTCTATCAAGAAAGGAACCAACTCAGCTTCATGTAGCTTGTAAAGAATGTATTAATTGAGTCCTTAACGTGTCCACTTGCTTTTTCTAGTACAAGAGTCGAGTGATAACTTATCGAATCATCCTTGATGAAACTGTACCTTATTTTGAGTAATGTTACCGATTCTTCTGATTTTTGAGGTACAGAAGATGTATAGGAAGTATCAACCTTTCTAGAATTTGGCAGATGCTCTTTTTCGACTATCTAAATTGAATTTGTAGCTTTATTTTATTACTGAAGAAAAGTTCTCAGCTTTTTTCCTTTTTGGTGAATAGAAACTTGGACTAATCCTCTATTCATCCAAGGACAAGATTTTGATTAAGCTCAATGGCTGACAATATTGGGCTAATTAAAGAGACACATATCTTATATTTCACAAAACACCTGCTCAAATTCCACAAGAAAAGAGAAACAAAAGAAAGTTGAACAGATTATCTTTCAGAAAGACGAAAATAAAATCCCACTTTTTGTGATAGTAACTTTGTTTTGCCAAACATGCTCAAAGCATATTTCTTGAACACTTGACTGAAAAATCAATATATTCTCGTGCTACTGTTCAATTTTAAGCGGTAGCACTTTTCTCCTTGGGTGTCGACATTGTGTAATGTTCTACGAGCTTCTGAGCTTCCGGCAGAACATCCTTAACAGCATTGTCTGAACATAATCTCTCAGCCCATCCCACCAAGCCAGGAGTCTTAGTTTCATCAAGCCACTTTACACCAGTCATTATCTCTGTAGCCTTAACCCATCCCAAGTAGCAACCTAGTGCAATATCAAGGTAACCAACATTTTCTTCACCAAAGAAACCTTTTCCTTTGCTACACTTATCAAAAGCCTCCTCTAACAAAGCCAACCCTTCGAAAATCTTCTCCATAATTGAAGCTCTTGCCTCGTCTCCGTGTGCCGCTCCTAGCTCCTTCAACAATGGAAACCACTGGAACCATTTCAAGAATGTTTAATTACAACCATGACGAAGAAAATAAATAAAGTAAGTTCTCTTTACGTTCATTCAAAAATTTTGAATACAAACAGATTACAGACCTCACTGTTTTGTCTATGTTTCTTGACTCTGAAAACACAAAAGCAGAAACAAACTGAAGTCTTTTTTCCCAGAAATTTTGAAGTCAGCTACATGAATTCTTATCCGCTACTTGTATTGGTGGGTTCCATCTTGAAACATCAGCCTTCTTCAGTAGAGTAGTCCAAGTCCTTATATTTTATTTATTTTCTAATGCATGATTTTACCCTTAACAATCCATTAGGATATCTACAGAAAGCTTTACAAGATCTAAAGCAACTAGATCTTAAACAACTGCTATATACTCACTATGAAATGATTAAAATAAAAATACGAACTGTACCTTATCATCGATATAGGCAGCCCAGAAACGGGCTATAGCCCGATCATACGGATCGGTCGGGAGGATGGAAGGACCATTAGTCCAGGTATCTTCAATGTATTGAATGATGATAAGAGACTCGCAGATAGGCTTGTCATCATGGATAAAAACTGGGACTTTTTTGTGAACTGGATTTGTCTTGAGGAGGAGTTCACTTTTGTTTTGCAGATTCTCTTGAATGAACTCAAATTCAACAGATTTCAGCTTAAGGGCCATTTGAACCCTGGTTGTAAATGGGCTTGCCCACAATCCTAAAAGCTTTGCATCACTTGTTGACATATCCAATTCTCAAAAGCTAGAAAGTTTCAGTAATTCTGAAAATAAGCTAGATTTTATGTATGAAAACTAGTTTACTTGATGTTAATGAATGATATCTGATCTTAAATTAATAGCATACTGCAAAATGGTATGGACCGAGTATAGGTAAATTATTGTGGCTTTTTTTATTTTAGTGCTGATGATAGAAAAAAGTTGACTTTCCCGCTGGTAGTGAAGCATAAAAGATATATTATATTACCATTGAGATAATTTGTGATCTGCATTTCTATTCAACATGATCTCAGGCACAGATGCTGATAAGCAACCAAAATTCATCTCTCACGCGTGCAATTAAACAAAGCCAATTGGTTTCAGCAGCTTAAAGTGTATGGAGTGGACACGAAAACTAGTTTTATTTTCAATAATTTTAAGGTTGTTTATACAATTCTTCTTTATTAGACTTAACACAATTCTCCTCTAACAAAACCAACCTTGAAATCTTCTCCAAAACTGAAGCTCTTGCCACGTCTCCCCCTGCCATTGCGAGCTCCCTGTGCAATGCAAACCACTGGTAACATTTCAAGAATACTAGATTACTACCATGTAAAAGAAAAAAGAAAATAGAAAATAAGCTCTTGTTACATTCATTATAGAGATTTTAATGAGAATGGGGCAGCATTAGTTCCTCTGTGCCTCTTGACTGTGAAAAGAATACTGTTAAGAATTGGAGTTCCATCTTAAAAGATCAACCTTTTTAAGAGGAGTAACCAAATTCTTTATAAGTTGGTTTATGTTTACATTTTTATTCGATGTGGGATTCTATTCCTTAACATGCCCCCGCAAGATGGTGGCTCGCTTGAGCAGACCAATCTTGAAATCCGTATGCTCACTTTTAGAGTCTTAATCAGATCGGATCGAATTGCTCATTAGAGCTTAACCTGACTCTGATACCATGTTAAGAATTGAGGGTCCATCTTAAAAGATCAACTTTATTAAGAGGAGTAGTCCAATATCTTTATTAATTGGTATGTGTCAACATCATTTATAAATGTGAGATATATATCCCTTAACAAATACGACAACAAAAACTAAATCCTTTTCCAAATAAATAGGGTGGGATATATGAATCTATTTCCTCTACTCTGTTTGAAGATCTAAAGCAAAGTAGAAACTAGTTCCACAGCAACTGCAATAGGTCGTGTTAGTTTTGGTTTACACTGAGAAGAATAAAAGAGAAACTGAACCTTGAGTACACCTTATCATCAATATAGACCGCCCAGATAGCCCGATCATTTGGGTATTAAGGGAGAATGGATGGAGCATCAATATGTTTCATTGACTTAATCGTGTGGGTTGGAAAAATATGTGCATCGATATATTTTTTATTTAACTGATGTTAATTATTTATTGATTGGCTTTCATATTTCATGAATTTTTATGGTCGAGCTGTATTATATGAGTTGATTGAGTTATATTTGGATGGATAAAGTGTTGAGAGTTCTAAGTTTCGTTTTAGTGAAGTGCAAATGTAAGTTTGAACTTATGTGTTAACATACTTGAACGAAACCGAAAACTCTATAACTCGAGTTTTTTGTTTAAATTTTACAACACAATGTGATTATTAGTGGACCATTATGATTATCTTGAGTCGCGTAACTTATTTGAACAATTTCTCATTTTGTTGGACACTTTGAAAATAGTAAGAAGTTCTTAATAAATTTAGGAGTATGTTTTAAAGTCAAGCTGATGCGGGATAAGTTGGTCATTAGATAACAAAGTTAGTTTTGTACGTTCAAACGCACATCTAAATGAAACCTGGACGGAGTCAAGAGTTCTGTGCTTGATTCTCATTTCAACCTTGCTACATTATCAGACAGATTTGTCACCTTCCTTGACAGAGGCCAGTTTTTTTTAAAAAAAAGACAGTTTTTGTACAAATCACTTGTTGCCACACCTTCATCTATCATCCAGGATGTCAAATTCATGTGGCAAAGTGGCATTATTCTTCTCATTTATATCAAAACTCTGAATTGCTTATCTGATTTGCAATAGCATATGACATTTGACTTGTATATGTTGAGACTCTTCAAATATTGAAAGATGATTCTTATCTTATTATACAAGTTCAGGTTTACTCAATTTGTAGGAAGTTATTAATGATATTTGGACTCTTCTTCTATAATTAGAGAAGCGGTTCAATAGAATTCTTCATGCCTTGAACAACTGAAGTTAGCGTATGTTTCGAAGTAAGAAAAAGATGTCCAGTACTTTGAGCTTTGTTCTTAAAAATGTTCATGGCTTCATGTTCTTCCAAAATCATTTTTTGAAGACTTGAAAAAACAACGTGGAGTAATCTATTGAGAAGACAGCACGGCGATATGAAAATAAGAACAATGTACTTTTTTCGATTTGTAGAAGTCCGGGTACATTCATGGAGTGGCATAAGATCAAGACCAATGAGAAATTAATACTTATTCAATCACCTTCTAGGTTATTCTCTATCTTAGATCATAATTTTACGGGCGTTTCAAACATTTGAAGAGAAAGTGCCATTTGTCAAGATCCGGTTTTGACGTTGCCACGTGGACTCATCTAGGCCTTTGAAGTTGAACCATTGGTGGCTACCCTTAAAACATCATCAAAAGACTCTTTAATGTAAGATAATCTCTATTTTAAAGGAGTAATGTTACTCATCCTCAGTGGGGATGAAAACACAGTCTAGGTGACTTTAAATGATAGGTTAAATGAAATGTGAAATTAAATGACTTATTTAATTTCACATATCATTTAATGCCACGTAGACTGTGTTTTCATTCCCAGTGAAGATGAATAACATTACTCATTTTAAAGAGTCAAATCAATAAATTAACTCCAACGAACTCTTCACTTTAATTTTCTAAAATAGAGAGTTTAACTTCTAGATTTAAAGAGTCAAATTCACTCTCCATGTGTAGTTTACAAAAGTTACATTTAATAAATTACAAGTTTTAATTCTCCATTTCTTATATTATTGTAATCGCTTTTGAATATTTTAGCAATTAAAAATTTAAAAAATACGCATTAGGTACTCTTAAAATTTAAAAAGTCTCTTAGAAATACTCTTATACACTTTGTTTACTCTTCTTCAATGATCATCTTCTCTCTTTAATTTTTTTTCTTTTGAGTTTTTTGAGTGAGTCTCTTCTGTAAACACCAAAATTCCATCTCTAATCGAATATTTTTAATTTTGAGTGATATTTGGTTAGCCGTGTTCTTTGAGTGATTTTGAGGCTAGTAAAGCTCTTACTGTAATCGAGATCAAGGCCTGACTCAAGCGATAAGAGCATAGGAGATTTATCTCCGAACCTCGGGAAACAAATCGTCCGTCTTCTCTCTTTTATGTTCTTTAATCTTAATTTTTAGCTGATATAATCTCTAATATTCTGATTTCTGGGACTTTTAGTATTGAATAATGATAAGAGATTCGCAAATAGACTTGTCCATGTTATTCCTAAAAGATTTGGATCATTTTGCGCCACATCCAATTCTAAGAAGCTAGCAGTTTAAGAAATTTTCAAACTAGGATCTTGTGGATCCTGTTAATTGAAGAAGAGATCTCGTCATAAATGCCAGAAAAAAGTTGACTTTCCCTATCCTAACGAGGCATAAAAAAAGGTATGAAAAATCCCATTGAGATCACATGGATACCATCTTCATTAAATTCATTTTTTTGGTAATCTTTATGTATAATATTATTAATCCTATTATTTTTGTTAAATAAGATTCCAACTCGGCAAGGTATATCGTATAAAATATATTTAGTAAAATGAACGAAAATTTACAACAAACTATTTTGACTCGCGACTTGATGTGCGATGTTATATGCACACCATTGAGCTAAAGGGCATGACGTTGAAGTTACACTTTACATAAATAAATTTGTCATCTCTCTACTGTCTGAATATTAGGTTATTCAAATCGTATTGGAGCATCAAATTTTTTTGGGTTCGAGTTTCACAGCCATTTAATTGATTAATTCTTACAAGTAAAATATTTGATGAAAAATAATTTTAAATTTCATGTGAGATGGGGTGTCGAAAATACAATTTAAGATAACTTACAAGACAAAATTCTTGTTCAATCTTGCAAGACTCGACTAGGGACATTTTATGTCTTTCTTTTTTAACCATTGTGCTGTCATAAGATTGCTCACATTTTTGCTAATAAATTTGATTTGATAAACAATAATGTTTTTAAATTAGGTTGTTTATTATTCGAGACCAACTTGATTAGTTTTATTATTGTAATTTGATTACGTTAACAATTATGTCTTAATTTTTATCATATTTGACTCTTAGTTAAACCATTAAATTCATGTCAAAGTTAAAAATTTCTCGAATATAAAAATAAATATACACGATAATTCCTTAAAATTAGAACAAACAAAATTATATGTAAACAGTTTTGAGTCCAAATCGAGACCGTTTATTGCTTTAGCAGCTATTTTTGTACAATACGACTCTCTTTGATTACGCAAAACATTTGGCATGTACCTTTTACGGATAGGACTATTGGAGCAAACGTGATAATGTGACAAAAAATAAAAATAGAAAAATATTTTCTTATATAGTCCTCTACATGAGTAAAAGAGAAACTTGGTTTAAAACACTGGAATTCATTTAGCCAATCTTTGAGCCCTATTAAAATTTTCATTCTCATTTTTCTACTCATTTTTAACCACACATTCTTCAATAAAATAATATTTTTCATCATATCAATAACTTTTTTTTTTCTTTTTCAACAACACATTCTCCATCAATCTACTATTTCAGAATACACTCTTCCAAAATAACGTGGCTCAAACACACCCTTAACTTTTAGCAAAATTTTGCCGCATAAAGTTAAGTGATCAAAAAAACACCAGGATCAACATAAAATTTCACTAAAAGTTCAGTACCAGAAAGCTAAACAAACTGTGAAGAAGACAGTCCAATAAATGTCATAATGTGTACATATCACCAACAATCACCCACTTTTTCTTATCTTACACACAGCTATTTGTCCAAACAAACATATTTTCCATTCTAGCCACTTCATCCACTGAGATTTTGTGCTTAATGTCAATTCAGTCTTGAATTATTGCTCAACTTGACTGAAAAGTCGTCTTCTATTTATATATAAATTTAGCTTTCAGGTTAAGTGCATTGATTAATGGAAAATTCAAATCCCAGTGAGTTGCTTTCTGGTTCCCTGTCGAAAAGGGTATGAAATATCAGTGGCTTCTGGAAGGATATATGTTTATTTTATTGAACCCCACTTTTTTCTTCAGTGAAGATAAGGGGTTTTTATTGAAGAGTTGCTGCCTGTAATTATTGTCATATTATCCTTCTGGGAAAACAGTGGAAATGAATAAAATTCTCACAGTATTTTGTGTACTTCTCTTGTTCTCTTATCCTTCTTGTGCATTGCCCTTGTGCACTGACTTGAGTAAGTCTGTGAATTCTTGATTCTTTAACTTCGTTTTCGAGTAATAAGTACTTGGATAGACCTCGTCTTTAAAACCGCCTTGAAAGGGTAGGGTGCTTGATGTGGTGATCAATGTACACAGTAGACTTTCCACGAGCGATACGAAATTCAAAAGTAATCATGGTTCATTATTTCATTTCTTATGGAACCATATTTCTACTGGAAATAGTGCTTTCTAAGTCACCCCATCCGCATCAAGGTGTCTTGTGAGACGGGATGTCTACTGTGATACCACTGTCTTGTTCTTGGTAAAACTCACCCTTAAAAGTGGTTCGTAAGGAGGGTGCTCAAAGTGATTATAAACTCGCGGAATCATGTAAGATTTGGGAGTAATTGTTACATTTTATCAAATTTTCTTTGCTTTTTTTGTATGTGACATATACAGGAGCACCTACAACTCCAAAGAGCAGTTTAGCATTCTGTCCATATAATGGAAAATCCTGCTGTAATCCATCAGAAGATCTGGCATTGCAGAAGAGGTTCCAGGCCATGAACATTTCTGATACTGCCTGTGCCTCAGCTGTGAAATCAATCCTCTGTGCAGTAAGTTGTTAATTTATAGATCGGCACTTTGTAATCCTTTTTTTTTTTTTGAAGCTTATGATTAAAAAAAGGCTATGTTCTTCAATGTATTGCACAAAAATGTTGATAATCATGCCTGCCTGTTATGGAAAATGGATATTTAGGTACATAATTAAATCTGAATTTGATGAAAAGTTCAACACAAACTGGACTGTTAGTTCTAATTGCCTAATATTAATTCTTTTGTTCGAAATCTGAGTAAACATAGTTCCACAGATTTTTGTTCGACAAAGCTGAATAAAGATTGAAGTTTTAATTATATAGCCGATTAAGAATTAGGCAAATATTGCTGAGTTACTATGCTTCACAACGTTTACGAGACGAGATTGGATCCATTCAAATTAATATATTTTTGAAGATATTTATCATTATGTGGTCAAAAACAGAGTTTCTGCTTATTCTTCATAAACAATTTTTCTTCTTCTATTCTCCTGATAATCTTGTACCGAGGCATTGTAGTGTGTACAATTTAACAGTAAAAGTGTAATTCGTTTTATTAAACCCTTTTCATATTCCGATCAAAAACTTAATTTACTTTTTAGAGATTATTTATGAAGGCTTTATCTTTGCAGACTTGTGATCCATTCTCAGCAGAGTTGCTTAAGGTAAAATCGGATCCTCGTACTGTTCCAATCCTTTGCAATTCGACTGCTGGCACAGCTGTCTCATCTTTGTCGGATAACGACTTTTGTTCAACAACATGGAATTCTTGTCAAAATGTACCGATCCTGAATTCTCCCTTTGCCCCTTCATTACAAAGTAAGGCTCAAGTGCCACAAAATGCCAGCTTATCCAAACTCACTGACCTCTGGCAATCAAAATCTGATTTTTGTAAAGCATTTGGTGGTGTAACGGATGAGATTTCCCTTTGTTTTAACGGTGAAGCAGTCTCTCTTAACAAAACCAACACTTTGCCTCCACCAAAAGGCTTGTGTTTGGAGAAAATTGACAATGGATCTTATCTTAATATGGTGGCACATCCAGATGGTTCCAACCGGGCTTTCTTTTCTAACCAGGCCGGGAAAATTTGGTTGGCCACGATTCCTGATCAGGATTCAGGAGAGGTAATGGGACTTGATGAGTCGAGTCCATTTGTAGACTTAACAGATCACGTTCATCTTGATACTAGTTTCGGGATGATGGGAATGGCTTTTCATCCAGACTTTGCAAAAAATGGCCGTTTTTTTGCATCATATAATTGTGACAAAGAGAAGTCTCCAGGATGTGGTGGAATTTGTGCATGTAATTCGGATGTAGGGTGCGACCCCTCACAGTTAGGTTCTCTCGATTCAGGACCGCATTGCAAATATCAGACCGTTGTTTCAGAGTTTACTTCTAATGGAACTGCTTCAAATCCATCGATGGTATACCTTTTCTCTCCTTTTTGTGTTTAGAAATGAATCTTAGCAATTCTTTCTAAGCTCAAAAGTTACCTTCAAAATGCATACTTCAAAGAAGTTATTTTTAAGTAACTATGAAGTTTAGCCAAACATGCTGTTAGTGTTCACCTGATTTTAGTAATATATGATTTCTAGGCTGAAAAGGCCAGGCCATTTGAAGTAAGAAGAATATTTACAATGGGGCTTCCGTTTGGAGCAAATCATGGTGGCCAAATACTTTTTGGGCCGGAAGATGGATATCTATACATCATGATGGGAGATGGTGGAAGCAAAGGAGATCCCTATAATTTTGCACAAAATAAGAAGTCATTGCTCGGAAAGATAATAAGGCTCGATGTGGACAATATACCAAGTAAGTTTTGACACCAATACATTGTTAAGGTTGAATGTACCATAGTAAATAGTATTAAGAATGAAAAAAAATTAAAATCTTGTTCATTATTCTATCCAGTATCCAATACTTCATACTAAAATCTATATTTCTGCTGTACAATTTTAGTTCTATACTTACAATCCCAATTGCATAAAACTTAATATGTCCGTTGAATGTTTCTCTTAAATTCTTTTATGAACGATTTATTCTTGTTTCTATATGGTTCTGATTTTCAGGTGAAGAGGAGATAGTTAAACTTGGTCTGTGGGGAAACTATTCTATCCCACGGGATAATCCTTATTCCGAAGATAAAGAATTGGGGCTGGAAATTTGGGCCTTCGGTTTAAGAAATCCGTGGCGTTGTAGCTTTGATTCAGAGAGGCCTTCCTATTTTCTCTGTGCTGATGTTGGACAGGTTTTGGAGATTTCTAGCCAATTTTTTCAATTCTTTAAATAAATGTGCTTACTGTTAGGATAAAAGCTTGGTTTAAATTTTGCAGGATCAATATGAAGAGGTAGACATCATATCNCTGATGTTGGACAGGTTTTGGAGATTTCTAGCCAATTTTTTCAATTCTTTAAATAAATGTGCTTACTGTTAGGATAAAAGCTTGGTTTAAATTTTGCAGGATCAATATGAAGAGGTAGACATCATATCAAAGGGGGGAAACTATGGATGGCGTGTTTATGAAGGTCCTCTTGTTTTTAAACCTCAGCAAACTCCGGGGGGAAATACTTCTGCTAATTCCATCGATTCAATTTTGCCCATAGTGGGATATAGTCATTCAGAGATAAATAAACTAGGATCTGCAGCAATATCAGGAGGATATTTCTACCGTGCCAAGACTGATATGTGCACATACGGAAGGTAATACACAATTCTTTCTTCATTAGTTCATAAAATCTAGAATATGTTTTGTTGGACAGTGTGGAGCTTAATCATATTGATCACTTATCTTCTCGAATTCTGATCGACCTATTATCTGTTCAGGGGCATATTCGCATTATATATTTGTATTCGGCTGATCTAAAATTTTATAGTAGGACCACATTCTGTGAGACACTTTGAGAGGCATGAAATCACTATAGTACTCTTCTTATACATAGTTAAAACCTGCAACAGCGAGTTAATATTTTCTGTAAATCTTTGTGTCCTTTGCTTGTATCTTAATTGTTCTCTATTTACTATTTCTACTGAAGCTGGAATTGGGGTTTTAATCTGCAACACTTCTGGCAAACTAACCTAGAATGATTAAATGCAGTTACTTGTATGGAGATTTATATGCCAATCATATATGGGCAGCATCAGAAACTCCCCAAGACAGTGGAAACTTTTCTACAACAGATATCCCTTTCAGCTGTGCTCCAGATTCTCCTATCAAGTGCAGCTCAGTGCCTAATAGCAATCTTCCTGCTTTAGAATACATTTTCTCATTCGGTGAGGATAACAGGAAAGACTTTTTTATTCTAACACAAAGTGGAGTGTATCGAGTTGTTCGTCCAAGTCGTTGTAATTATAAGTGCTCAAAGGAAAGGGTAATATCTACTCCTAGTCCTCCTCCCCCGGCTCCTTCTCCAGCTCACCTTACTACTCCACATTTCGAATTTATGCTTATCTGTTTAAGTTTGCTTTTACTAGGATTTCTTTTGTAACATGAGTAGGGTTGCTTTCTCTAATATGAGACAATAGTATTGACTACCAATTTTATAAATTCCTCCATCAGTTAATCTTGTATCTGGGTGAACATTAGTAGTTTACATGAAATTTGGGGTCGGCTACATTTTTTTTTTTTTTTTACTCCATTCGATTAATTGTTATTACTAGAATATTTTAAGCAATTAGATCTTTAACAACTACAATAGATTGTGTTAGTTTTGGTCTTCTTACCCCATCCTCTTCTGAATTCTATCAACATCGCATCACTCTTACGAAATGGACCTCTTTTTAGTCTAGGAAAACATGTCACAACCATCTATTCTTAAGACCAAATTGTCGGGCGAAAAAGGTGGAGAGCTCTCCATTCCTGGTGCCGAAATCTCTCAATAAAGCAGCTAGGCCGTTTATTATCTCTAAAGGGGCTTTCTCCATTCCCTTGTTTTATCCACATCTGAATTCCTCTACGTTCGTCATTCCTCGTTGGTAACATATTCTATCTTGACAAGGAACTGCACTTGTGCAAATCTATTAAACCAAAGCATGAACTTTGTTGAGATGGGTGAAACCAAAA
>CAIGRT010107825.1:0-17054 GCA_903798405.1 Fraxinus platypoda | reverse complement strand
ACTTTTCAAAGAATCAAAATCAAACAAGCGCTGTTTCTTGTGTTTCTATTTTCTATTCATTGCATTTTTTTTAGTTTTGTTACTGTGTTAGAGATTTTTCTTTCTTTTCTTTAATGGGTTGGCATGAATAGAACGATTCATGTCATAAGGTGTGTGACAAAATCTTAAGTTGGCTTCCAAGCTACAAGGACTCTCCTTTATTTGGGCTTGGAACTAGTTGTTAAAACATAGGTGGTAGTAGTACTAGTTGGGAATTTCCTATAGTGGTTTCCGGTAGATGCAGTCATGGACCAAACGAAGTGGAAAAAAGGATTTAACTAGCTAACTCCAATTTTATAGGAATTAGGCTTCTTTTATATTTTTAAGATTGAGATGAATGATAGGATTGCTATGTTTTTAATATGCTTCAACTTTAATTTTTGTTGATTCTTTGCTCCCATGGAGACATTATTTTTACTTGATCTCAAAGACGTTAGTTTTTAGGATTTTGGATTAGCTGGAGACCGTTGGTTACCGATTTCTTCAGTATGTTTTGTATGTCTAATCAGCAATCAATGAATCTGTTCGAGTTCTACACGGCTGTTAATTGCAAATGATGTTATGAAGTACTTTCTGATTATTGGTTTGTCTTAGTCTTTTAGATATGCTGACAGGTGTAAGGTTCTTTCATTTTATCTTTTTCTCTGTGCTACTAACTACTTTACATGCTTAGTGTAAGAATACTATACATATTCACAATCAAGCATTTTAGGATTCGTTATTTGTGGAAAAATATTTACTTGATTATAGACGCTAATATTTGCAGATTGTCTAACATGAGGTACCTAATTATATAATTATATATAGAGCTTATATTACTACTTAATGGACTAATACATTCCATTTAATAGGTAAGGTTGTTTTTGTCCGATGAATCTCCTTCACAAGTTGGACTGGCAGGATCTCAAGTCCATCTGCAAGCAAAGGCATTATGGTCAGTCCACTCAGGCCGTACAGTTTCTGATGACGATTTGCCTCCGGGCTTTTAAGGAATCCAGACATCAAATCTTTGGAGAAATAAGCTGTCCCAAATACCTCTTATCAAATGGAGATGCCCTCCGAGAGTGAGTTCATTTGTCATTTTTTATTAATTTTCTGAAGCCCTTAAAACTGTTTCATGTTTAAGGTGGGAACTAACATCATGTTTCATTGTAGTTGTTTGAACTATCGCATTATCCTTGGGGAAAGGGGTAGGGGTTGCGGCTGTAAACACTGAAAATAAGTTAGGTATTCACTTTCAGGATAAGATTCTCAAACTTGACCTTTTTACCAATTTACACCTTTTAATTTCAAACAAATCCTTCGCTAATTGGAATTCTGCCTTTTCCTCTTCGTTCAGAATATTTGTTCTTCTAAACTGAACAGCTCTCCATGTAATGCATAAAGGAGGAAAGGGGCCAGGTTTTCTGCACCCACTGGATGGGTTAGTGCCTGTTTGTCAAAGCTTAAAATTGCTTATAAGCAGTGGTTCCCAAAGAATGATGGTTAAAAAGTAGGTAAGATTTGTGGGTCCTACGAAATTTGTGGATAAAAATAGTGTTTTATCTTTTATCGGCTTATAAGCAATTATAAGCCTTTGACAAGCATGCACTTAATAAACCTTGCAGAATTCTACTAGCCCACAGTATTTGAGTTCAAGCCATGTCTTAAAATACTTATCTACATTTATCTCCGCCTTCTTTTGCAGTTTTTAGATGGTTCATGACAAGTGATTGCTGGGAAAGAAAGCAAAGAAATGGAATCTCAAAATCAACGGGAGATGGGAGTGCTCGAAGCTATTTATTCACGTTCTTCTTCTATCCCTCCAAAGTGCAATTTTTGCATTCTTTCGTTTTATTCTTATTTAATGCAATACGTTTATTATGTTTCATTCGTTGTAATGACAATTTTATCCTCGTGCAGCCCGTCTGCACCAGTGGGTGCAGAAAACTCATTTCCCAATGACTAAAACACCCCTAGGATTCCAATCACTCCTATTGAAGACGAGGATGCTGCACTAGATGCATCATCAGTGGACTCCATGGCTCCAAATCCTGTTCCTATAATCTCACAGCCTCAGCTATTGAACCCAGGAACTTCCTCATCTCAGGGCAATGCCTCTACCAATCCTCATCCCGGATTCTCAGCAACAGTTGTTGAGCCCGATATTGTCGCAGGTGCTCAAGCTGCCTTGACTGCTGTTATGTCAAGCAGTGATCAGAAGGATTTTATTGATCATAACTTGCTGATAAAACTTCTCAGTGATCCAAAAATGATCGAGCAACTCATTACATACCACAGGGCAGCATCCAGCACTCAGAATCCACCGACCTCTGGCTTGCAGAATGCACGAGTTGTTGGCGCGCAAAACATATCGTCCAGTACTCAAAAAGTATGCTACCAATCAGCTTGCATAACATGCCATCCACCGGCCCACCAAATGTGCTCGAGTTGAGGTCTCTGGCCAAGAATTTGTGTGATCAGCTTCCAGTTGTCAATAGAAGAGATTCACCTTCTGCTTACATTACCCGACCTGATCTTCTTTCACCATCTACTCTACAGCTTCACCAAGCAGACCTTTCTATCATCCTTTGAGTATGATGGGACCGGTTCCTAGTCTCTGGTCGTCTGTAGCTGTTGTTTCTTCAACCGCTCCCTCTCCACCCCAGGGAGCTCCAATAACAAAGGACTTAAACTATTACAAGAGTCTGATTCAGCAACATGGAGGAGAAAGACGAAATTTTACTCCATTTTGGTAGTCAGACTATTCAAGAACCTATAAATACTACAAATGGAGAGAATCGAAATCAAAGATAATGAAGCCATGCCCATGCATGTTTTGTCCAAGGGGTTGCAGGAATGGAGTAAACTGGACATTTCTGCATGATACATCATCCTAGCAGAGAGTCACTGATAATCCAGAGGTTCAAATTGCAAAAAGAACGAAAATGGATAGAGAAATTACTGGTACATCATTTATGGGAGGCATTGTTTTTGGCCAGCCTTTTCCTTTTCCTCTCGTGTTTTTTTTTCCCTGAAAGAGTATAAATTTAAATTTGTTTATTCTCATTTGTGGTGGCATGTTTTATTTTGCTCCTAACTTGAAATAGCCAGTGGATTCTTGGATTTCATTTCCCAAGTTTTCCAAATAACTTTGTTCCGTTTGAGCCCATTTTTTCATAATGGATTTTGTGAAAAGTGATTTTCTATAATACATTTGAAATTGATGAACACGGGTCGAAGGGGAAGGGTAGGTGCAGGATTGCATTCAGCTCTCTTCAATCACATAAGCACCTAAATTTCCATGCAAAATAAGGATTGTTTAATAGGTGCATTGGTGCTCTTCTCTCCATTTCTTAATATTGAATTCTTCTAAAAGCTAAAAGAATTTCTCACGATGTCATCTGTATTAAGAAATATGTTTACATTAAAATTGTTAGTTTAAAAGACATTGTTACTAAAATTGCATAATATATAAAGTAATTATTAACAAATTAATTTAAAATTTTGACAAGAGTAGTTTATATTTGAAAATGATATAATTTTTTTAATATTCCAAGAAATTCGAACAAAGAGAATTATAGAGAAGCAGCAAAAACGTTGGAAGTTTTTGTGAAAGGTGACTCGACCATCGAATTCTTGGCGCAAAGGAAAGCCCGCAAGGCCAGGTCCAGGTCAAGCGCCGAACGGAAGAGTCACGATTACTTTCGTTAATGGCGTCGAAGAGACCTTCAATGCCATCTCTATCCCCGCCCAGACCATCCGTAGCTTGATTCTCACTCGTGAGACGGAGCAGATGTTTGGCGAAGCTGGTGAGCAGTGGCCTGTTGTTATACATAAAGAAGATTACCACTTACCTTTCCTTGGATTCAAGGTACTAATGGATCTCACCCTTGATTGGAAATTTTTTGTGGGATTTCTTTTTTGAACGGTGCGATAATTAGTTTTTGTTGGGTTTGTGTTTTATGGTATTGACAATTTGTCGAATATGCGGTCTCTTTGTACTTATTTGAGGTCTAAGGTTACAGCTTTCTAGTTGTTATGCTTCAATTAGAAAAAAAATTAAGCATTTTTCGTGAAATTCTTGTCTATATTGCGTGAATGAAGGAAATAGTTTTTGGTGGGTTTGGGATATTCAATGAAAATTTGTCAAACTGTTGGTAATTCTCTTTGTAAGGATGGGGATTTCTATTTGACTGTTTTGAGTATGAAATGGATGTTTATATTAGTGACTGGTGAATAAAGAGTGGCTCTTTCGGCCCTGTATTCTTTTGAACTTTAAGCTTGAATTTTAGCAACGTGATTAGCATTTGCAATTTATAAGAACATTGGCATACAAGAGTTGTGTTTTCCACTCCAAGGATGAAATTCAGTCATTTGATTGGCATTTGCAATTGATAAGCCCATTAGTAAGAGGGTGGTTATTAATTTAAATAAGGAAAAAATGTGGTTTGTTTCTCTGCTTTGTTACACCTTAAAGAAGTGAGAAATCATCCGTGACCTTCAATCTGTGGAATTGTTTACATTGAGATGAGAGTTGAAGAAATGGATATTTGATGTAGTTTATTATTATTTTTCCACCACAACAGTAGTCAGGAAGCCTTGTTAATCACACCACGCACTATCAAGGGTGTTATTTGAATCTAAAATACTATTTTGGAGGTGTATTATTTGTTGTGGATGTTCCAAAAAGGAAGTATGAATATTCAATTATATGCGGATGTTGAAGTAAAACAAGAATTACCAAAATAACATATAAGTTTTTCTGTATCCAGGAATTAATGATCGCAGGTGGAATTTGAATTTATGTCTTGGGCATTAAATGACAAGCCAAGGATGCAGTTTCATCTCCTTGGTTTTATATCTTTAATCTCAGGAAGAAATTCCGTTGAGAGATAGACTCTTGGAAGTCTCGCACACAATTTATAACATAGGAGAGGAAAATAAAGTTACATTGAGGGTAAATGTCCACTATATTATGGACATTCACCACTCTAGAAATGTCTCATTAAAACGTTATTAGAATAAAACCTACCCCGTGAGAAAAACCTAATGAAGGAAAAAGAGATACGCTATAAAAGTTGTCCCCAGAGAATCCAATGGGATAAAACCTTGGTCAAGGATTAAACAGAAGGAATAATCTGCACGAGATTCAAGTGCTTAGCAATATTGTTGTGGATGCTGCTGCCAAGTGTTGGCGTGCCCAAAAAGACGTAAGCTTATACATTTGAATTGAAACGGTCATGCATTCTTGCTATCATATCTGTTGTAAATACCACCATTTTGGTATAATCTCTCATATTGCATCACTCTAGGTTTGACTTAGAAATGTAACAGTTGCTAAGATTTTTCTTTCAGCATCTTCTCATTAGCCAATGTTTGCTTCTTGAATGCATAATAAGATAAACTAAATTTAGGTTATGCCTGGTGTTCTTTGACTTCAGTCTGAATCTATTGATATTATGGGATTATGAAGTAATAAATTTGATTATTTTATTTTGTCTTTATGCTTGTGAGAGAATGTTGTCATATTCTATGGGTGATTAGAGAAGACATTTTCTCATATGATGTTTTTCTGGTGCCTTTTTTAAATCTTTTGAATAATTATTGCTTGCTATGTATTGTGTGTACTTTAAAATAGACATTTCATTATATAAGAGAAATGAGACTTGGATGCTATACTTTTCACGACCTGGTATATGGTGCCTTTGCGTGAACAGATGTGATTTTAAGCAACTGGAATGTACGTGAATTATGTAATTCTGATGGTTATTTATTTTCTCACTGTAGTGTTATAATTTCATGGTTATGGATAATTTATTTGACAAAGGGAAAGCATAATGGCTTGTGAAGTTAAAATGTAATGTTGAACAGTAGTTTTTATGAAGTTGATAGTTCTGAATATATTCTTAACTTCTTAAAACTAGTATCACGTCCTCCTGGTCTATAAATCTTTTTTTTTTTTTTTTGCAACCATGGAAAGTGGAAGAGAAGAAGCAGTAACTGCAATTCATCAAATCCAGCATTCTGGAATCAGCTTGATGACCATAAATCAATGCCATGCAATGAGTTAATTGGTAAGGGTTTACATACAGATGCAATTTAAAGTCAATGCCTTTTCTAGTTACTGGCATGTTTTTCTCCTTCTACTGCGTAAATAAAATATTTGGTTGTGCCTTTGATTTTGAACTTTGTAAGGCTGACTAGAATAGTTTATTTCTGCATGTCCAAATGTTTTTTATTCTGGAAGGTTTTGTTTTTGGCAGATTATAGTTAACAGAGATTCTTTTTTCACAGTTTAGCTGATTTTTTATGAGCTATCTTTCAGTTGGATTCATAAGATATTTTTATGTGATGTAAGTTTGATAATAACTTCATGAGAGACTTTTTTTTTTTTTCCTTTTCAAAACATGAACACATTTTCCTTATCTTGCGTGTATATTTATGTTATGACGGAATTATTTGTAAATCTTATGATATCATAATAGTATCTTGCTACTGAAATAAGTTCTGAACAAGTAGTTTAAAATCACATTGGAGTTACAACCATTATGTAGGTTTTTTCCAGGATCTAAAACAACTCGTGATGTCGAATATGCACGAAACCTTTAGTTGATTTTGGATTTTGTAGAAATGGTTCATGTGCTCACCAAATGCAAAGTGTCAAGGCGAGCTATGAAAGATAGTAATAAGATAGATATGTGATAGAGGAAAAGAGGTGGAAGGATGGTCAGAAATCCTTGTGTAAGCATCAAATATGACAGTGGAGGAATATTCTGCCAACAGAAAATTCCATAACTGCAGATCCCCTCCTGCAATTACACAATCCCATTATTGAATATATGGAGATCGCCTGCTTTATAATTATAGGTTAATATCTTCTATGGTCACTGAGTTTATATGTGCCTCCTATTTGATTGATAATGTGTATTTTTTTTGTTTTAAGGGATCGGCTGTTGTATATTTGTTGACATTCTTAATTACATGAAAAAATGGATTTGATTTTATTCATGCAATTGTATGTTTGAAGGTGGTTAGGCATCTTGGATTTGTGTTAAAATGTTTTGATATATCTTAGCCACAATTTTGGATCAATTCATATTAAGCTAATATATTATAGGTCAACTGGTTGTTAAATACATAAAACTGAAATTTTAGGAACATTAGTTATACTGTCAAGACAATCTAGGACACGTTGTTTTGACTTTGTTCGCATCAATTGGAACCATTTTGGGTAATTAAATTACAGAAATGGAAAATGCTACAAAGCATCTTATGCCATGTGACCAATCAAAATAGTCCCTCAACTTGATAGTTATTGAAAAAAAAATCTATAGTAGTGAAAGATAAGAGATATTTGAAAGTATTGAAGAGAAAAAAATCAAAAAAGCTTTGAGGATACAGGGTTACTTTCCAGAATTTTCGTTGGATAAATCCCCTCTATATATAGTCTGATCAACTAAGTGCATGTTTGTCGAAGTTTATTTATTTATTTTTTTAAGTTGGTCAAACATATTTTTGATCTCCACATTTTGTGGGAGCTATAATTTATTACCCACTTATTATCTACACGCTTCATAGGACCCACATGCCATAACTTATAAGCTCTTAAAAGCATAACCAAACAAGCGATAAAAAATAGGAAATAGATTAGGGTTTCTTTGAAATTTCAGTATTGAGAGTTGGTGGCCACGATTGCAAAAAGCAATTGAATCAATAGTTTTCTATTTATGTTTGAAAATTACATCCAATAATTTGTATTTGCAAATTATGGGAGAATTGAAGAAATCAAAAAGGATTACTTGGGCTTCCGATGCTAATCTTTGTCAGGTAAATCTTATAATTCTTGTTGGTCTTTAATGGTTTGTGTCCATTTTCAATCTTAATATTCTAATATATGGAAAATATTAAGTTCAATGCAAAAATGGCTTAATGACAATTAGTGGAAATAATCTTTTCTACTTTTAAGTGGAAGATGACATGAATATATGATTCTTATTTTTCTATTTGAAATTAATTTTTTTCATGGAATGTGAAATAAAAAAGGGTCTTTGTTGCTCATTTGTGACAGACTTAACTATTGCTTGATGAAATAATCATTGGTTATGTGTAAGTTTGCTAGAAAAAGCCGAAAGATAAATAAGAACGAGCGTTCTTCCCTTTTTGAAGTTCAGGGTAGTTCATTTAGTGTTAATCATAATGTTAATGAACATGAATATGTTTAAATTGTTCATGAATGGAAAATGTTGAATATTACTCC
The DNA here is from genome assembly GCA_903798405.1 of Fraxinus platypoda. Taxonomy (NCBI): domain Eukaryota; kingdom Viridiplantae; phylum Streptophyta; class Magnoliopsida; order Lamiales; family Oleaceae; genus Fraxinus; species Fraxinus platypoda. The sequence goes on along the minus strand of CAIGRT010107825.1, from coordinate 8,776 downwards.
ATATTTACATCCATGACATTAATTGCACGAGTAAATCGCTTTTAAGCTAGGACAAGGAGTAGGATAGATAAAAGTTGACCATCAAAATATTTTGGAGGGTTTCTTTGGATGTTTGAGAGGCAAGAAAATGGACTAAGTACCAATAAAAAATTATTTAGTCAAGTTTGACCATGTTTAGATTATACATTGTGTTTCTATTTTTTTCTATTTATTGCAAATTTTCATTTTATTTCTAGCTCTTTTTTTTTTTTAATCAAGTGTTGGGATGAATAGGATAATTTATGCTTTGTTGAGAATTAGAAACCCTAATTCTATTTCAACGAGAGCAATCAATTAACGTGAAAAAATACATACAAGATTTATAGAGGTCCGTCTCAATGTGAGACTACGTCCTCTTTCGTTGCTGTAGTAATTCACTATAATGAAAAGAAGTTTACAAGAGAAAATCGTACAACTATCTTATTTAACCTCTCCTCTCTTTTATGTTGGTGATTTAAAAGCCTAATGACGGTTCAACAAATTAGGGCAAAATCGAAATTTAATAGGACTCAAATTTTTAAGACAGAATTTATGAAGACAGAAATTTCTAAACTGTCCTTAATAAAATCTAGCACGTGGCTTCATCCTTTCCCTCTCCTGCACCTCCTGTGAGAGAGGGCCTCCTATCCCCTTCCAACCTCACGGGCGACCTCATCATGGAGGTCGATTCGCGTACATACTCAACAAAGCTGGCAATTATTAGGCTCCATAACTTAACAGTCTTTAAGGTATGATAAAGTTTTATGTTGAAGTTCAACCTACAACAATCCTCCATTATTCTAGCTTGGGGCCAAGTGTCAAAACATAAATAGTGGTGGTAGCGAGTTTCCTTTTGTGGTTAGTGACACTACATGGCTTCATGTGGCACATGAAAGTCCTATGCAGATGCCAAGGTAGACCCACGTATCGAGAAGGAAGCCACATGATCAACCATAATGACATCACTACAAAATGGAACCAAACTAAGCTTTGCAAGAGACGTTTCGAAAATGTGAAGCTTTAAGATCACTGCACTATGGGCTTCGTACAAATGGGGCGGAGCCACGAGTCCACAAAGTCAAGAAGTTGCCTTGGCAGGCTGAACCCCTGTAGGCGAAAAGCTGAACCTAATGACATAAGGTAGCTAATGAACATGCAAAAATGATGCAATGAAAAGGCTAATGAAAATGATAACCTAGCTAATGGGCGAAAGCCACATGTCTACGGAACCATCTAGAATCAAAATCTGTTTTGAATCCTATGGCGAGGGGACGTGTGCAAGAAAATAAAGGACTAAAATGTCCATAAGCTTGGAATATCTACGAACACCCCTGAAAGCCACGAAGATAAAAATTAGAAACGCTAGCCAATTCTTGCTTTTCATCCTCTAGACCTTGGCAGCAATCAACACAGTAAAATACTAGGAAGCACCGACACGTTGCCATCGGCATATCGGTGTTTGACGCTTATCGAACACCAGTATCATTGACGTGTGTCAGAGGTCCCTTGCAGCGTGTTGAAAAAGAAGAAGAAATGAAGTCAGCAGCTGAGGAAGAAGAGTTTCATTGAAAACGGTACGGAAAATCAGAGGCTACTACACTGATGAAGAAGGAATGTAGAGAAGGGTGGAAGAAATGCAGAGAGTCAGAGATGGTCGAGGAGGAAGAAATGAAGAAGAAGCGTGTTTGGATAGATTTTGAAAATGAAGTCATTTGTATTGCTTTTGAAAATGAAGACATGTTTGGACAATAAACCCATTATTGAAATCTCCTTTTCAATTCAAATGTGTTGGGTCCGTGAAATTTACTTTTCCTATATCTATTTGATAGTCTCCCTTCTCCAGTTTTACCCTTTAACAAACCAAAAAGTATATTTTTATGTGGATCAAATTTTTTACAATTTTACCCCAATAAAAAAATCAAACTTACAAAGGAAGTCAAATCCCCTTTCTTAATATTTTAATCAACGTGTTAGCGACTTACCGTGTCGGAACTTTTTTCGAAAAATCGCACGTCAACATGTCCGACACGAGTGTTCGTGTCGGTGCTTCTTAGGTAAAGTAGCTCTCTTGGTGCTCTGGTGACTGGAAAAGGCTCAAGAAGGGTGGTGATTAGACAAGGTGGCGATGGATATGCTGGTTTCATTGCGGTCAACAATTATAAAGGTATGATATTCTTGAAGTAGGTTAGAAGACCAAAATGAACATGACTTTTTATGGTTGCGAAGGAATTGATTGCATTAGATATTCTAGTAGGTGTAACCATGGAATAAACGGAGTGAAAAAATGATGCACATAGCCGACACCAAATTTATTTAAAATTTCACTTAATTTGTTGTTTTTTTAAAGATTGAGACGAACGATATAATTGCTATGTTTTTTATATGCTTCGTCTTTAATTTATGTTGGTTATATTCTTCCCACGGATGGATTATTGCTTACTTTCTCTCCAAGAGGTTAGAGTTTTGGATTAGGGATATGGTGGAGCCTGTGTTACCAATTCCCACAGTATGTGTTATACTAATGAGTGAATCTGTCAAGAGTTATACAAGTCGGTTGAAAGTGGGCTAGATAGGTGTACTTATACCTGCTTAAGTGCAAAAGACACAGAAATCTCTCCGAGTTATGAAGTTCTTTTTGATGAGTGGGTTGTTTTAGGTGTGCTGACAGGTTAATGGTTATTCCAGTTGGGTTTTTCACTGTGCTACTTTATATGCTTAATGTAAGAGTGCTATTTATGTTAAAGTCTGATATGCCAACTAGTTTCATATATTTCTTCTAATTGTTCGTGTACTATAGCATATATCTCCATAAATCAAGCATTCTACGACTCATCATTTGTGGAGTACTTTATCTTTATTATAGACTAATATCTGTTGATTGACTAAAATGAGTTACCTAATTAGGTATAAAGCTTATATCAGTGCTTGATGGAATAGGTAAAGTTGTTTTCATCAGAAGAGTCTCCATCACGAGTCAACTCGGGGGATTTGGAATCCGATGACGATTTTCCACCCGGCTTTGAAAGAATCCAGACACCAAATCTTTGGAGGAATAAGTTGTCCAAAATACCTCTTGTCAAATGGAGATGCCCTCCCCAAGTGAGTTCCTTTGTTCATGTCCTCTGTCATTTTTTATAAATTTAAGCACAAAACTGTTTCAGGTTTAAGATTTAGGGTGGGGACAATGATAATGTTTTATCGTAGTTGTTAGAACATTTGCATTATCCTCGGAGAGAAAGGGGTAGTGGGGTTGGGCTCTAAACAGTGAGAATAAGTTACTCACTTTCAGGACACGATTCTCAAACTTGGTCTTTCTACTAATTGACACATTTAAAATGTTCAAACTATGCCTTCGCTAATTGGAGATTTTATGGTTTCCCACATCCTCTGATATATCTACTCTTCCAAATTGTACTACTTTCTTTGTACTCCATGCAGGAGGAGAAGGCCCAAGTAGTTCTTTTTTTTTTTCATTTATTTATAAAGAAGGGGGTGGGTGGTTTGAGAAATTTCCCTTGCAGAATTATAGCACAGTGTGTAGGTTGAAGCCATGTCTTAAGAAATTTCCCTTGCAGAATTATAGCTCAGTATGTAGGTTGAAGCCATGTCTTACACGACTACTATACATTTTTCCTCCTATTCTTTTGCAGTTTGTAGTAGATGGTGCATGGCAAGTGGTTGCTGGGGAAGAAAGCAAAGAATTGGAAGCTCAAAACCAACGGGAGATGAGAGTACCTGAAGCTATTTATACACATCCTTCTCTTATCCCTTCTAAGTACAATTCTTGTCTCTCTTTTTTATAAGTTTTCATTTATTTTCTTTTTATGTTCTTTGAATTATACATTTGCTTTTATCCTTGTGCAGCCCTTATGCATTAGTAAGAGTGGAAAACACTTTTCTGTATGACCGAAACACTGTTCTGATTCCGATCACTCCTATTGAAGACGAGGATGTGGAGCTAGATACGTCATCAGTCGACTACATGGCACCAATCCCACAAGAGGGCTGTGGCGCTACCATTCCTCGTGCTCAATTCCCATCAACAGTCACTGAGTCTGATCTTGTAGCAGCAGCAAAAGCTGCCATGACTGCAGTTATGGCGAACATTGATCTGAAGGAATTAATTGATCGAAACTGGCTCGTAAAACTTCTCAGTGAACGAAAAATGATCGAACAACTCACCAGGAATCCCAGAGCAGCACCCATTGTGCAGAATTTGCCCTCCTCTAGCTTGCTGAATATTCCCTCATCCCGCTTGCAGAATATACAAGCCATTGGCTCGCAAAATATACCATCCTTGTGCATGCAGAGTATGTCATCATTCAGCTTGCATAATTTGCCATCTACCTGTCCACCAAGTATGCCTGACTCGAGGTCTTTGGCTAATAATTTATATGATCCACATCCAATAATCTTCAATAAAGGAGATCTACCTTCTGCTCCACCAATCCGACCTTTCTATCATCCTCAAAATAACATGGGAACCATTCCCAGTTTCCGTCCATCTGTAGCCAATGTTTTATCAGGCTCTCCTTCTGCATCTCTAGGAGCTCCTAGAACTAAAGACGTAAACTATTACAAGAGCCTGATACAACAACATGGAGGAGAAAGACAAGAAACTTTGCCCCATTTATGTAGTCAGACAATTCAAGAACCTGCAAATCCTAAGAAACCAAGAGAGAAATCTAAGATGAGGCCTTGCATCTTCTTCAGGAGTCCAATGGGTTGTAGGAATGGAGTAAACTGTGCATTTCTGCATGATACAACATCCCAGCAGAGTCAGCGGCATCCCAGATGTTCAAAGTGCAAAAAGAGTGAAAATAGATTGAGAAATTACTGATCCATGATTTGCAATCAGCATCTTTGTGCGTATTTTTATTGGAGGCATTGTTTTTCCCAACCTTTTCCTTCATTTTTATTTGATTCCTAACTGGATATTATGCCGAGATTTTATTTGATACTCTTAAAATTTACATTTTCTGCTCATAGTAATTCATCTCTCCTTTGTTCATAAGATTTGAATTGTTTCATGAATTCAGACTCTGAATTGCATTCACCCATCGTGAATTTTGATGAATTTGTGTGGCGAGTATAGCATTGTTTAGTCCATTTGTGAGCTTCATTGAGGAATGTGATTAAAGGGGATTTACCATTTTAAGAATANGTAATTCATCTCTCCTTTGTTCATAAGATTTGAATTGTTTCATGAATTCAGACTCTGAATTGCATTCACCCATCGTGAATTTTGATGAATTTGTGTGGCGAGTATAGCATTGTTTAGTCCATTTGTGAGCTTCATTGAGGAATGTGATTAAAGGGGATTTACCATTTTAAGAATATACACAAGAGTACAGGAAGTTAGCAAAATTGACGCTGATTTCAATTCGTATAAGAGTAATTTGCTCTCGGCTTAAGATATTGAGTTTCCTCTGGAAGAGATACTGTCGATGACGCAGTTGGTTGAGGATTACACTGAGTAATGAGTACACAGTGATCAAAATAAGGAGATTGACCTCTGTGGATCCAGAATTGGTTCCCCAAGCCCCAAATGCTTTTAGGAGTGGTAATCTCAGTAATGTTGGGCAGGATATTGCTGGTTCTTACTGTCATTTTGGAAGGATTCTTTACAGCGAAAAATGTGAGGGAAGCCATCAAAGTCGATGAGCATGTGCTGGATAGTCTCGCCACATCCTTGTTGGATGATGTGTTTTACGAGCTGCAGAGTTGCTGTAAGAAGCAATGCCTGCAAGTTTAATGGGGGTGAATATAGCGAGGCACAGCAACAGTATATCAGAGAGACAAATTTAGGGGCAAAGCTATTTCTGGGTGTTGTTGGGGTGCAGAAGACTGGCACAGATTGCCACAGCTTTGAACAACATGGACATGATTAGCTAGCATGTCCTGAAACTGCGTCATGAGATCGAAGAACAATGTGCAGAAGTGTCTCTTTACTTACCCTGATGGCTGATGTTTCCTTTAATTTAAACACCATGTTTGCTATACTATTTCAGTTAATATCAATGGGTAAGAAATTGAGATGTGATGAACAAAATGAACTAGCAATTCAGTAATAATTGTAAATCTACTTAAGTTTGATAAAATACTATGCCATCTGCTGCAATTGGAAGATGCCTGAAAATCGAATGTGAAATGAGAGACCGGCATCATCTGCATGTGAATTTTGCCAGTAGTAACCACATTAGCATTCAGAAGATTGAACCAACTGATTTTCAAATCATATTCCAGCTGGTGTAGATGAGTCACGCTCATCTCTGTAATTGACACAAGCTTCTGGACTTCCTAGGACGTTTTTGGACAGTCATACTACTCAATTTAGGACATGCAGCTAGTTTTTCTTTACTGATTAGGCTTGTGGCCCTGGATCTAAATTTGTCACATCCTCGTATTTTCACAACTTCGTAATGCATGTTTGAGGTTTTTGGTCTGACACGTAGATTCCAGCTAAACATCGGACCCACCACTAAGTTGGAATGTAGAGATGCATACACGTACTCGTTTACTCGAATTTATTTGGTTTCGTCAAATTTTGTTTGGATACCGTTAGTGTTACTATTGTCTAATCTTGCAAAGTATATCAAATATACTCTTGATGTGGACATTCCTTTGCTATTTGATTTGGTGAACAATATTTTCTGGTTCCAGCTAGGATTTTTGGGTCTACTACTTATATGGACAAGAGATCAAGCGGCTATTGATCTAAATAATCATGATTGTAATCTGGAGGGACCCTTTTAATTGGTGGATCCAGTTATTATTAGTACCTAAACAGTGCACGTGTCAAAGATCGATACAAAGTTTTGTGACCTGAATCATCGAACAACGAAATCTTTCTTACGGACGATAGTGCTTGGAGTGGATACAGCTAACTAATACGAGAGGTGCAAGCACGACCTATATCACCAAGGATCAGTCTCGAGAATCCACCCGAAGCATGATTTCTTCGAGCTTTACATCTAAGATTTTGTTATTTGAGCTTTACATCGAAGATTTCCTTTCACAGTAGGTTCACCCTCACGTTGATGTGATACTCAAACATGCTTTTAATCAAACATGCTTTTTATCCACACATTTCGTAAGATTCACGATTTAGTATCCACGTGTGATAAATCACACGGAACATGGTGTGCAAACATTCATTCCATTAATGTCATGATTGGCTATGTTATCTTCAAAATTTCAAGACAGCTTGATCAACATATCTAAGTGGAATCATGATCAGTTATATTGTTCAATTCTCATAAACTAAACACCACATATTCCTTCAAGGGCCCCCTCCTCCTATATATCCATACGAAAGTGAAAGAACAACCTATTTGCAATATATTTTAGTAAAGGCATGACCCTACTTCCCTCTTTGTATGTTATATGGAGGGGTCGGGTGGGGATCTTTAGACGTGCGTGAAGCATAATTATATTGTTCACTTTCCTTGCAGTTTTGTGATCATTTTCTTCGTCGAACCCTATGTTAGCAAGCGGACTTAGTTCTTGAATCGAGATGAAATCACTTTAAACCGAGTGTTCTTTTCTTCCTTTTGATTTTTGTTTCTTGGCATGTTATTCTCCATAGTAAAGAATTTCAGGTTGGTAAATGATGCTCTAAGTTGCATCTTCCTCCCATGTGCGGGTTGGAATTTTGTAATAGGAAGAAGACAAAGAAAGTTGTGACAAAAACTCCCTTGCAATCCGGACTTATAACATGCTTTCTCTTATATATATAAATTGTGAGCCCACATCTTCTTTTGTTAAGAATCTTTTATTATCAAGCATTTGAATAGTGAAGAATAGTTTGCTTCGAATACTTGTTTGGTTCAATTATTTATTATTTTACCTACTAACATCTTTCTTGTAATCTAGAAGGATTTTTCTCAACATGATGACAAGGAAGGACTTTGTTCATAAGAATTTCACGAATGGTAATTTGCAACTTTTTTTGTTCGGTTTTTGAATTTTCTATTATTGAATCTGAAATCGACTATATGAACTTTTTTCCGTCGTGTTAATCAAGTCATAATTACTTGCATTGGAAGAGTCAATACAATCGAGTCATTTTCACTTGCCATAGGTTGATGCTCCAACGACATATATGAGGATTCATATGTTGGTTCTCGATCCAACCTTCTTCCTTCACCGGGTTTGGTACCTCGAAGTGGGAATTTTCTTTCTTAATTTCAATTTGAATGTTTTAATTATATGCCAGCAAAACATATTATAATCAAAATTAATTGTCAAGAACTTGAAGATGAAACAAAGATTCCTAGGGTACACAAGTGTGTCAACTATTCTGCTAATTAATTTCATTAAGAAACTCAAATAGTTGTTATTTCAACCTTTGAATAGCTAAAATTGTATATAATCAATCATTTCCAATCATTTGCTAAGATTAAGAAATCTATCTTATGCAATGATTGACACTAAGATTAAATAAATCTTCAATCCTCCTACCATAATCGGCAATCCTTAAACAATGACAACCTAGAGATTACGAGAGACATTTGAGAGAGAAAGAATATCATTTAGTTGTGTAATGCCCTTAATGCCGTCTTGTGTCGCCAAGTTAATGTTTGACTCTTTCTTAAACTCGTTTAAAGACAAATACTACAATCATTGAAAACCTCTATAGTGGATAAGATTCAATTTGACCATGTTTAACGCGTCATGTACTTGGCACTATCCTCATTGAAGGTACAATACCTGATCTTGGGGATGTTTTATAAACTTTTCGATTGCTCGTTCGAGA
>CAIGRT010107814.1:0-14196 GCA_903798405.1 Fraxinus platypoda | reverse complement strand
ACATATCGATATATCATCTCTTTTTAACAAATGTAAAAACTCGAACATTAAGGGCCGTTTGAGCCCCATTTTTTTTTTAGGTAAAATATATTTTGGAATAATAGATTGATGAAGAATGTCTGGTTAAAAATGAAAAAAAAATTGCTATCTTTTTGGGATTTTATTATTCCCATATCATTGGGGAAATGTATTGGGGCTGTAAATGGTCCATCCTTGGCACCCCTTATTGAGTGAGACTTGACCCTAAGACAAATATTAATGGATGTCTTTGCTGTTATATTTATATCAATATTTATGGACCGTCAATTTAAACTACTTTTCAGACTTTCTTAATGTGCAACCATTTACCATACAATTTTCCGGTATGCTTCGGTACACCTTACATATGATATGTTGACTAACAAGTTAGGACACTTCAAGCCTGGATAATCCAACCCAATTTGCATATAAATACTTATGGAGTGTTTGATTGCATTTATTTTCCATGAAAAATGTCAATTTTCCACCCAAATTCTTACTTTGGAGTGTTTGATTGCTATTTTTTTTTTCTGTTGAAAATATTTCAAACACGCTCTTATTTGAATCGAATTTCGAGAACAAGTTTACAACTAATATTTTCAAGAAAACTCCAAAATAGATCAGGTTTCCATTGTTGAATTCAAATACAATTAAGGGTCTTGTTCTAGTGAACTAAAATCCCTTTTCCTCTTTTTTTTTCTTTTCAGTCATGTGCAAGAACTTCTGAATATTGTCAAAGCAACATAAGAAATCTAATTCGGTTCGACTGGTTGGGCTTCAAAGTTACTTTCGAAAAAGTAACTTTCATTCGGTATAAATGATTTTTCTTTATGTTCTACTATTAAAATACTTGGCTTCCCAAAAGCTACTTCACTTGGAGAAGCAATGAGTTTCTTTCTTTTTTTGGCGTCGCGGAAAATGTATAACACATAAGTAGATGCATATCGAGTGCTCGGATATTATTTTCAAAAACAAGTTGAAGATGGTTTTGTTTCCATATCTTCACAAGGTAACTGCAAAATACAAACTTTTAATTTATCATACATATTTCGGTTGAGTAATTTTGTCTTACTCTTATTAAAAATATTTTTCTTTCTTCTTTTGGGTAAATTTGAAAATAGAGCCTGCTGGATATGAATTCTCATTCAAGCCTCCAATTTATGATATTAATGCACCATATTTGTGCATTCCTATGATGGCATTTGGTTCTTGCTGGTTTCGTTTTGGGCAAGTAAGTTCATACTTTTATTTTCACAATATTAGTTGAGTGACGTCACCACCCGTTAACTATTTTATAATTTTACATCTATGTAGATAATTGATCACTATATTCTTTCAATAGTACCAGCTATTCGGGACATATCACAAAAACTAAAAGGGCTAAAATAACTTACATTTCTTACTTGAGTTGAAAAGGTTTTTTTTTTTTTTTTTAAACCTCTTGACTTTTCTGTCAAATAAAATAATTTACTTAACTTTCACCAATGAATTTTTTTTTTTTTTTAAAAATTAACTAACTTACGTTTATGTGAATTTACTTGTAAGTGAAACTTCTAAGCTAAGCCAAACATGCAATTATTTTTAATAAATTTCAAGTCAATTGCATGAATTATATTTTGTTACTCTATTTGATTCATTGTTGAAAGATTCAAACAATTAGGGGTTGTTCTCTTTGTGTTTTAGTTTTGTGTTTTAAATTCATTTTGAGTTTTGTGTTTTGAGTGTCCATTTTGAAATTATTGAAAATGTGTTCTTTTTGGCATTTTGAAAAATTGTTTTGAAAACACCCAAAACGATAATTTGTCGTTTTAGATTTTTTTTTGTAAATCTTTAACTTATTTTCAAAATGCGTTTTTGAAAATAGGAAAGAGAATGCGTTTTCACTATTTTGAAAAATCGAAAACAGAAAACGACTTGAAAATGGTAAAGAGGACATGCCCTTAGATTCTTAGCAACAATTACAATATACCATGTGAGTCGTAAAACAAACTTTATTTACATGTTTGTCTTTCTCCTTGAAAAGAAAAGGAGATAAAGAATAATTGAGATCCATCACATTGTACTTTGATGTCTTTAAAAAAAAAAAAAAGATGAAGTTTTTTGCCTATGTATGACAATCGTAATTTGAGTAAAATGGACTTTTGAATAATAATTTTTTGGAAAATGTATGGTTAAAAAGTACGTAGAAAAAAGAGTTTTGAAATAATAGTTGTCAAACGGGGTTTGTATGATACAAAATAATGATAATGCTTCGGTTTTTAAATTTTATTTATAAATTTATATAACATAAGATAAATGAAAATCCGTTGTAGTCTAGTTGGTTAGGATACTCGGCTCTCACCCGAGAGACCCGGGTTCAAGTCCCGGCAACGGAATTTCTTTTTTTACATTGCTGGTCTTCGATTCGGTTCATTTCTTTTTAAGTTCTGATAATTATTTATCGGTTCATGTCAGCCCACACATATCCACAATCCATTCCATTCACCCACCCCCTTTTTTTGGTGGCAAAGAATCATATAGCAGCTCAATTTTTTCTGCTTCAGCGCCAGCCTCTGCAGAGATACAGTTGCTGTATTTTGCTGCACACGCAGAGACGGTGAGTGTAGACACTTTTCTTGTAGTTTTCAATTTTGTCTATGCACAATTAAGTTTTTGCATATTGGTATATCTTGTGCTTAATCCTTTTGTTTTCTGTTTACTTTTTTTTTTGAAACTGTTTTGATTGAGAATAAACCACAACATTTTGGAAATTTCTGTTCGTGTTTTATGTTCTTGATAGTATTAATTTATTCTGAATTGAATAACAAGGGGTGTGAAAAAGAAATAATTTTTTAGTCAGAAGAAGTTTATGGGCTATGGAGATTTGGGCAAAATCTTTCGGTAAAGGTTGTGTATTTCTGTAGTGGACTTCATAAATTAGTCTGAAATAGATGAAAATACAAAATAAGTCATTTTATTGGTCTTGTTTGAGTGCTTCTACAAAAAAAGTAGGAAAGATAACAGCGAATGCAATACCTTTTGGTCTGGAGATGAATGTGGCAATGGATGGTTTCATTCTTATTTTGTGTTCCTAGGATATCAACACCAGTTAGAAATATTGACACTCGTTAATAGCGAAAGGTCCTCTCGATGCTCTATAACACCCACGTCGGATATGGACCGAATTGTCTCACGACGTTCTGAATCCCACCTCACATACGGCTTTAATGGACGAATACGTTTAGGGATAATCAGGCTTGACCTGCGGGTGGCATATCGAAATTCCTCCTCGACTGAACAACCTTTCGATCGGATCGTCCCAACAGAGGGATTAAAAGCGTCTTTGGAGCGAGTTCCTTTGAAGTAGGTGTGTGGAAGGAAGAAACTAAAGCAAGACCAGACCGATCCACCAATCAAATCAGTGGAAAAAAAAAAAAAAGCATTTCGACAGGACTGGAAGAAAACTGTTTCAATATCTGAGAGGAATGTGTTGTGCAATAGCCAGAATTTTGGGTAAAAATTGATACATATTGGGAGACTGCTTGGATTAGTTTTAATTTCTTCTGTTTTTATTTTACATGCTGGTTAACAAGTTTAGAAATATTGACGCAATTTAAATTTGTTTCGTTCTGTTTGAGATTCTTTTCTCCTTATGAGAATATTAAAAGATCCTACTCGGGTCACAACCAAAGCAAATAAGTGCCAATTTGAGGTTCACCTGAGAAATATTGAGACTGACCCTGTGCAAACAAGACTTTGTTCATCTGCTGCCCTAGATTTGGTGCAGCAGCTGCTCTTATTAGGACAGGCCTATGAATTGTTATCCATGACTCAACACTCTTCCAGCAAGTGCTTCCCACCGTTCTCAGAGTTTAAGGCTGGGCATTGTCCTGTTTGCATATTTGTTTTAGCTTCCCTCTCTATTAATCTTTATTGCTATTTATGTAACTATTTGATTTACATGATTAAACCTGTAGAAGGAATGTATAAACTTGCGCATCGTCTGTTTTTTGAACTTCATTTGATCCTTTTCTATCTCCATATTTCCATTCTTTCTAGATTGGTTTCTGTATGTTGTGGAGGAGCTGAATATAATCAGAAAGTCGTTTGCACTACTGTCCCTTGGATAGTCCTCTCTCTATCTTCCACTTTTACATTTTTCTGCAAATTTTCCTCTACTGGATGTTGTCCCACTTTTCTTATTTCTTTTTTCTATTTTGTATACTTATTTCTTCATTAATCATCATTCGCAATTGAAGACAAGATGAAATTCTCTGAGTTTCTCTTGATTTTCTTCTTATTTTGGTTTCTTCATTTCCGTCCTTGTCTTTTTTCTGTTTCTGGATTGCTTTTTCTTGGGTGGTGGGGGCTATTGAAAAAATAAAACGTGTCGGACATGGCAAACATTAATTTTTGAATGTATATATTGGTCACACATGCACTTAAAAACACAGTGGAGATTACAGTTTAAAAACAATGTGTTCCTGATTTCAGAGAATGGAATGTGGTTGTCTGCAATCCCAGTTTGGCAATACTATTTTGTTGAAGAGTGAAAGGAGGATACCTCCAAAATTTGATCTTCTAAAATGCAATACACAGCAGGGCCTCAGTTCGCTCGATTCTTTGAAGGTACAATTTGTTCTCACCATGATTTGATTACAGTAGTTTCTTGCAGCTCTAAATAATGGCCAGCTATATTCACACCAGATTTTTGTATGACTGTACCACATTTTAATTATGCAAAAGGTCCCTGACCTTTTTACCCATTGTAAAATTTATATCCTCAACTTTTTTAATCACATTCTTATTTTTAGCTGTCCATTAATTAGCACAATTTGTTCTGAACATCAGTTTTCATCCAAATATTATGTTAAGAAAGGATAAAAGACTTATTTGCCCCTCGTATTTTTAAATAAGAAACAAAAACAAATAATGAAAGATAAATATTTCTTCCTTATTTTAAATCACACTAACATAAGTTTTGAAAGGAAACTTTCATTAAGGATAAGATGTGGTAATTAATATAAGGTTGACGCTAAAAATGCGTTGGAAAAAGGTTGAGGACGTAAATGTAACAATAAGTAAAGATTAGAAGCCTTTAATTAAAATGTGGTATATTTATAGAATAATTTGGTGTGAATATAATCACCCTTAAATAATTTATCATAATTGACCAATATACTCAATTTCGATTTTTCTTCTCATCTGAGTTTTTGTTTGTGGATCCTTATTACAAGTTTTTGAGATGTTATTGTTATTTAGACTAGAAAAATTTCTGAAAAGTTGAACGTAACAGCTTATGCTTTACCCATTAGAAATTAATTTTAATATATGGAAAATAGTCTATAAAGATATATCATATCATTAATTAATAACTATCTGCTCTATACTTTTCGGGTTTGTCTCTAGTCACTCTTTTTCTTTTCTTTTTTTTTTTTCTTTATGCATAATTTATATGTTTGGTTAAACTATTGTCAGCATGAGTAGTTTTAAGTTTTACCATGAGTCTGAATGACTGTTTCAACACCAAATTTAAGGTTTCTGAATCGTAGATTTTTCTCTTCTTTTCAATTTTGAATTTAATCTTTTAAATCCACTTGGAGTGCACTTATCTTCTGCTACAGTTGATTTCTTTTGTTCTTCTTCATATGCCAGCATTTAGGCTCCTGACTTAAGTTGACTTATATGGCTGGTTAAGCCCCTATTTGAGCCAAATTATTGTAGAATGAGAATGAAAAATACAGCCGTTATTATGGCTCACACAAGAGATAGAAAATTTGAATTTAAATGTTGATGAGAAAATTTGAATTTAAATGTTGATGTGATTAATAACGGTCATATTTTTCATTTTAATGAGATAATAAGGTGGCTCAAACGAGGCCTAAATTTGAGATTTATGTCTTTTAGCGTGTCGATAAAATATTGGCTCTTAATAGTTGATAGTGCTAGAGATGCGTGTAGAGTGTACTTCAGAAATTATGGATGTTCTTATTTCCACTTGCAGCACAATTTCAGTACTTTGGCAATTCAACTGAAGTTCGCAAGTCCATCAAGTCACTTGATTCAGTTCCGATCACTGGTTATCAGATGTAATCATCCTCAAAATGCAGATATTCCTCGCTATTATTCTAAAAAAGAGAAGAAGCCATTTCCTATACCCATAGTAGAGCTACGACGGGCTGCCCGAGAGAGGCTGAAAAATAGTAAGGGCCAACAGAGAAGAGGAGCCCCTCCTCCGAAAAGAGGGTTGGTGGTTCAAAGGCTAATTCCTGTTGCATACAGGGTATTTAATGCAAGAGTAAAATTGATTAACAATCTCAAGAAGCTCTTGAAAGTGGTTCCACTTCATGCTTGCAAGTAATTCTCTACCTGATTTTATGTTTCTATTCACTCCAGAGAGCCGCATGCAATTGGAAAATGTTTTGATATGTAGTGGAATCGTGCTTGATAATTTTTATTAAAACGTATCCAGTAATTAAAATTTGGTGCTTAATTTCTTTGCTTCCACTGATATGACGATCATGGGCTGCCAAAAGTAGTTACGAAGCATTGTTATTGGTTATTTAGCATGGTAATCTTCGACAATTATGGTATGTTTGGTAGCGAGATTTGCGTAGGGCTCATAGTATCAAGAAAGAAAAAGGAGTGAAATCTTGTTCATTATACAATGACATACATGCACCTAAGTGTCTTTGGTTCCTCCCAATTCTTCTTCCATTTGATCTCGACTGTTGCAACGCTTGCAGGTGGTGTAATGAAATTCATGTTGGAACTGTTGGGCATCCTTTCAAGTCTTGTAGAGGATCAGGTGCTTCAATACGTAGAGGACTTCATGAGTGGGGGGACGCAGCTGTTGAAGACATATTGGTACCAGTTGAGGCCTACCACCTGTATGATCGTCTGGGGAAACGTATACGTCACGAGGAGAGATTTTCAATCCCAGTAATTCCAGCAGTAGTGGAGCTCTGCATTCAGGCAGGAGTTGACTTGCCTGAATATCCTACAAAAAGAAGACGAAAACCAATCATACGCATTGGAAAAAATGAATTTGTTGATGCAGATGAAAGTGAATTACCAGATCCCGACCCAGATACTCCAAAGCCTTCAATATTAGCTGAAATACCTGACATTGAAATTTTACCCCCATGCAGCAAAGAAGAAACGGTATTGCTCGCTGAGGAAACACTTCAAGCATGGGAAGAAATGAGGGGTGGAGCCATGAGGCTGATGAAGATGTATCCAGTTAGAGCCTGTGGGTATTGTCCCCAAGTGCACGTGGGCCCCATCGGACACAAAGCGCAGAACTGTGGGGCTCATAAACATCAGCAGCGCAACGGGCAACATGGATGGCAGGCAGCAGTTCTTGATGACTTGATTCCACCCCGATATGTTTGGCATGTTCCTCATATGGACAAGCCTCTGCAAAGGGATCTCAGGAACTTCTACGGACAGGCCCCTGCTGTTGTAGAAATATGTGTGCATGCCGGTGCTGGTGTGCCAGAGCAGTACAAGCCAACAATGAGGTTGGATGTGGGGATTCCTACAAATGTTAGAGAAGCTGAAATGGTTGTTTAAAGGTGTTTCTTCTTCGCTGATTATTTAAAGGTGTTTTGGGTGTAGTGATCTCCATTTTATTGTATTCACATCATAAGGCTCCGTTGTCGGTTTGAATATGATTATACTGTTGTACTTGTGATCATGTATCAAAAAACCTTTTTTAAGTGAAAGTGCTGCTTGATTGAAGAAATGAAATGCAAAATGCCTTTAGATAATATGGTTTTCCAGATAACGATCCTTGGCAATGCAAAATACAATATTTGGTACTAATTATCTTCACAAATTCACTTCCAATAATACTGCTATTCTCGCTATAGTCTATGGCTGGGGAGTTCATCAGAATTACAATACATTAACTTTTTTCTGTTGGAAACCTCAAATTCAGATTCATAAAATTTGATGGAAACCATACTCGATTTTATTGACAAAGCTAATTTCTCGAGGAGGAATAATGGAGAGAGAATGAAACATTATTTGATGGCATGTTTGTTATGTTGTATTAAATAAAAAAAGTGAACTACATTAGCGAAGATAACAGTTAAATTTGTTCGTTTCTCATGTTTAATCCTATCTAATCTTAACTACTGCATGTCAGGATAGAATTATCCATATCAATGCATGGAATGGGCCAATAGCAGAGCCCAGACCCATGTTCAGGCCCAATACGTTCTCTTGGTTTGTTTGATTACAAATTAGTTATTTCTGTTTCATCTCAGGCACAGTCTTGTTTTGCTGAGTTAATAGTGACCATCAAATGGCAAAACATTGTGCATCATTTTTATCTTTCGGTTAGGTAACATGTATTATTGAACAAATCGTGCTAGGCTCATGATAGAACTGTCCATGTCAATGCATGGGAGTGTATTGTCATGGACTTTGGCCAAGACCGTCTCAACTTCCCATTTTGCTTCTCCATTTCTCAGTGACCTCTAATGGAAGAGAAGGATCGACAATGATTGTGGGCAACATCTACCCTAAGAAGGCTTTATAGCGCAAGGTGGATTCAATAGTATTCAACAATATAAAAGACAAAAAACGTTAAAATCTGAGCATAGCGAGGGATTTCTGCATAGACAGGAAATTCTTGGGCTGCTTGCTTTACACAGGCAGCAGCCATTTTATAACAAATAGCCAAGCGACAAAAGTTTTTGCCAGCTCCTGCCTTGATAAGAATAGTAGAGACTGTTAATTGCAGTGAAAATGAGATTTTGCATATTATGGAACAGTTAATGCAAAATTCAGCACTTCGCGAGATAATAATTTTAGCTGTGACAAATAGGAAAAAAGTACCTTATACATATTTCATCAACAAAAGTATCATTACAGGAATTCTTCTCGTTATAACTAAAATGGGATAGTTCAGGAATAAGAATTACCAAATTTATAAATGCAAAAGAGATAAGCAAGATAACTTTTATGATTCGGGAGTTCAAAGGTTAAACCGAGCAAAAACTTGAAAGCAACAATGGTGTGGCATAGGCTTTGAAAATGACCCCAGGGGTTTAATTAGCTTTCTTGAGGGACTATAAACATTTACTTTCGTGTGCTATCATTTAGTCAATCTTCACCGAGGAGTAGATGAGCCTCGTGAACCAGAAACAAGCATAGAAACCGATTGTTCCAGTCAGCACAAAGAAAGAGTATGAAGCAATCAGCATGTACCCAAAGTAGAG
Organism: Fraxinus platypoda; assembly: GCA_903798405.1. Taxonomy (NCBI): domain Eukaryota; kingdom Viridiplantae; phylum Streptophyta; class Magnoliopsida; order Lamiales; family Oleaceae; genus Fraxinus; species Fraxinus platypoda. The sequence goes on along the minus strand of CAIGRT010107814.1, from coordinate 4,969 downwards.
AACACCAGACACTGGTTTTGTGATGTCAAGCTTTGTGAAGAAGTAGAAAGCCGCATAAAGGAAGAGGTAGAGTGCTGATGACCCTGATGTCAGGTATGATCTCCACCACCAGAGATAGTCTTCACTGCACAGCTGGAAATAGCAAAGCACAATTGTAATCTCAGCACAGGTGATGATTAGGATTACGAGCACGAGGAGGAGGAACCCAAAAATGTAATAGAACTGATGCAACCAGATTGATGTTAGAATGAAAAACAGCTCGATAAATACTGCCCCAAATGGGAGTATGCCTCCAATTAGGATAGAGAAAACCGGGTTCATGTACCAGGCCTGCTCAGGAATTTGCCTTGGAATCTTGTTGGTTTTCACTGGATCCTCAATAGCTGGCTTCCTAAACCCTACATAACTACCTACAAAAACAAGAGGAACCGAAATGCCAAACCACAAGAACACTAATGCAAACATGGTTCCAAATGGCACAGCCCCTGATGATTTCTCGCCCCAAATTAGAGCATTCAACACAAAGAAAATGGCAAAGACAATTCCAGGGAAGGTGAAAGCAGTTCGAAGAGTTATTTTCTTCCACTCTGTTCCTTTGAACATCTTGTAAAGACGAGCTGCAGCATATCCAGCAAACAGGCCCATAAATGCCCAGAGAAGAAGCATAGCTGTCATCAACCCTCCTCGGTTAGACGGGGATAAGAATCCAAGTGCAGCAAAGATCATGGTAACTAGTATCATCCCAAAGAACTGAATACCAGTCCCAACATAAACACAGAGTAGATCAGAGTTTGTTGGAGGCCTGAAAACATCTCCATGAACTAATTTCCATCCAGTTTCTTCTTGAGCTTCTGCCTGAGTTTCTAACTGGTTGTACTTAGAGATGTCACGGTAGAGGGTACGCAGCATAATCATGGCCACCATACCCGAGAGGAAAAGAACAATCATCAAAGAATTTACAATTGAGAACCAATGAATTTGATCATCAGCCATCAAAAGGTAAGTATCCCATCTAGATGCCCATTTGACTTCGCTCTCCTGCAAGGCAAGGAGAAAGGCACAATGACATACAACCATAAAGCCAGATTTTCATCATAATTATAGACACAGTCTGTTGCAAAACATTACCTTAAAGTCAACATCGTAAGTGAAGATTATCTCCTCCTTATCTTCAACCTCCTGAGGAGAATCAGAGCTGGTTATAGTGCGTTTTGCATGAGGATCACAGGTTGTTAACCGTTTTTTTTCATCCCATTTACCCTCATATTCATGCTTAGCACTGGATGCACAAAGGAAATCCAACATCAACAACAGGCTCAAATGACTGATGAAGCACAAAATTGAATATTCTACACAATATTACCTGAATGGTTTGACTTCAAATCCCACAATTCTGGCAGCATTGGTCTCTTCGTCTTTATGAAACTTCACAGTAAATGTCAGATGGTTGTAGATAAAATACTTCTCCTCCTTACTCTAAGCAAACAATTTAGAAGGAAGAAAAGGTGTCAAGAAGTTCCTTAAAGAAAAGAGATTAGCAACTGCTAAAGCAAATCAAGTTAATACTTACTTCACCAAAGTGTGATTTCAGACCAACAGGCACACCATGTTGATACACCAAAGAATCGATATCAGGTCTTTTATAAGGCACAACTAGAGGGAGATTATCTAAAATCCTGTTAAAAAACAATAAATTAGGAAATGAGTCATGTACGAAAATAATATTAGAATACATCAGATTCCTTGAACAGGTGGCTTACATGTTCACCCTGTATTCGTCATCTATCTTCTCCTTGAATTCCTTTGCAAGTTTGGCATCAAGGGTGATATGGCAAACAACATTGCACATTTGCGGTTCTCGCATTTTGAACTGCCACAATAAACTTCAGTTAGAGGCTTAATTTTTATGCAGCATAAAAGGTTTGTCATCTATTGTCTGAAAATTGACCCAAAGGAATAAGAGGATGAATTGTGTTAGTTGACCAAGGTACAACAGAAGTGAAAAATTGAAGAGAAGGCCATTAGAAAGACTTACCACATAGGGAGAGTTCTCAATACGATCACCACGAAGAACTTCCCCAAGATTCTCTGCGCTGTCAACAATTTTTTCTGGCTTACAATAAGGAAGGGAATAGTAGGAGTAAGGAAGTTGAGTTTTAGTAGAGGTCAGTTTGTTTACTTTCACCTTCAGAAGATCGCCCTGCGTAAAAACAACAACAAAACATGCAGTCCACGTTACAACTGAAATGAAGAAGAAAAGTAAAAGCATTACACATGCATATTTACTGCATAAGACTCTGTTGTTCAACTAGGTACTGAGGTCTTTATTGGGGTACTTGACGGTTTCCAGTGAATATTTTTAAAATGGATTTTGCCATTTGTACATCATTTTTTAACATCTTTGTTGACGGATGGTGTATTGGCAAAATCCCATTGGCAGGAAAACAACTTTTTGTTTAACAGTCCAATCAATAAAGGTGTATACCAAGCATGATTGTTTTAAAATAGACAAGCAGATCAGGCTTGTAATCCAGAAAAACAAGCGCTGACTTGCTATATTTGCATATACATTAACAGTTATTTCTGGCCGTTGAATAGTGAAGTTTCAATTCTTATATATTCAATTTGACTCTCTCTCTCTCTCTCCCCCCCTTTTTTTTTTTCTAAACAATGAACCGAGAAAATCAAATCCATGACAATCCAAAGAGCAAGATTCTACTAAAAAATCACGTGAGCCATCATCTTGCAAATTTTTTATTCGTAAAACACGGGGATTGAAACATAATATCAACAATTTTCTTTCTGAAGACCCAGATTGCCTGTACATTTAATTTCATGTTTTTGATCCATTTATAGCATCAGTCTGGAGAAATTCTTTATGTTTCACTATTACATTATCACAAAGATCCAGTTCCATTAAATTGTCGTCTAGTTACTCCAAATATAATGTCCACAAGTTTGAAGGGTGCTAGAAGACCTAGTTGACCTGTTATTAGAAGGTAATTTCAATTCTAAGTGTCATTTTTGTTTTCAATTTTGTCCCTTCATTCTTGCTTAGTTCAGTGCTCAATACTAGTGTGAACATAAAACTTAAACAGGAAGTTCATGTCTAAATCTAAATAATCAAAGTGCGCATCACTTCTAGTGTTTGTTCAACAACTACCATGAAAGCTAAGCCCAGAACTCTATCACCCCCTGTTAAAACAGAAATCTTATAATGACATTGAACAAAATGGACGGCCATAGTTAAATATTTTGCAATCAAATTCGCTCCAGCAAAATAAAAAGGAAAATATTTAAAAATTTCAAGGAATTTGTTAACTGAAGAAACCCCGATATTTTGTTTTCCTGGTTAGTCAATGCAATATCATGCTACTTGCAGCTCCTATCCAATTGATCTCGAGTAAACTACCACTTGATCTTGAGCGAATAGGTAAGACATCTTTGTGCATGTTTGGTGGGCTTATAAGATGCTTAAACATGCTGATTATCGTGAAATAGCAATTAATAGGCTAAAAAATAATTTTGTTTCTTATGAGCTTTCTTCTGCACAAAATATGGCCCGAGGTTCCAAAAATTGATTGCAATAATAGAACTTGAACTGGTGCAAAATAGTTTCCTATTTTATAATGTACACAAGAAAGGTGTAACTTTCCAATTTTTCGCAGATTTGAGAGAGAGCAATATAGAGACGCGTATATACAAACATGAAACACCCAGAAACACAAAATTAAATCCAAACCCACAAATTACCAACAAAAAAAAATCAACATCTTCAATTATAATTAGCAGTGAACCTCATAGCAACAATAAACACAAAAAATTTATAAGATTGACCTTCACAAAATCCTGAGGAGCGACCCCCGGAAGGTAGAAAGAATGAACAGAGGTGATGAACAAAAAGAGCATAACGCATAAAAGCCATCGCTGAATAGCCGGAGGCCTTTCTCCTAAGACCTCCATTTTCTCCCAGGAACTCGTCCACAAGATCTAGATCCAGAAATTCTAACACGGAATTAATAAATATCTCTATATTTGTGCGTGATATATACTATCATATATATTTGTGTGCGGAGATTGAGAAACACGGGAAGAACGAGGAGGAAACTGCAAGCAAAGTATGCAGCCAACTGGAGAGGGAAGCATTATAGTGAGGTGGAAATGTTATTCCTTCTTCAGATTGGTTTCAACGGTGGTGATTTGTTCTACCCAAATCTAGTGGGGCGATTGTCAATATAATCGTCTAATTATGACATATGACGAGGCCATGTTTGGTTTCACTAAAATTAAAATTTCAGTAGGTTTTGATAAAATGTGTGAATGAAAAGTTGATAAAAATTATGAATCTCATAAGATGTATAATTGAAAATAGGTACAAGAAAAAAATAAGTTTTAAAAAAATTGGAACTAAACAAGGATTAAATCTTTTAGTAGGTACAATGATGTATGATAAGCGTATTTTATATACTTATTGGGGGTCTAAAATGATAATATTTGATAGTTCTTTTGACAAAATATATCATAAATTGTTGTATTTTATGCTATATAGGTAAACACTTAATGGTTGAATAAGGAATCGAAAGAAAGAAGCTAAGAAGCGAAAATTGGTGAAAAATTACAAAATTCAAAGTTTGAGGATCAAATTGAAAATTCAACAGTTGATTCGGATCACAAGATGATACTTTGAATATTGCTAGGAGATAATTGGATGTAATTAGAATTCAAAAATGAATGGAATGGAATATGATCAAAATATTATCAAAATCAATTTCCAATCACACAAGTTATATTTCAGATTTTTAGTCAAAGATTGAGATCCATTTTTGGCATAGTAAATGTCAGAATTGGAAAATTTTTTATTTCTATAAAAGTTGTAGCCCTTTGAGTTAAATTTTCAACGCACTTTGAATCGCCTCAATCGGATATCGAGAGAGAAAGTTATGGTCAAAATTAGGGGTGGGCAAAAAAA
>CAIGRT010107770.1:0-11220 GCA_903798405.1 Fraxinus platypoda | reverse complement strand
AACGACATTTTTGTCGTTTTGTGTTTTCTTTATAAATTTTAAAGTCGTTTTCAAAAACGCGTTTTCGAAAATAGGAAAGAGAACGCGTTTTCACTGTTTTGGAAAATCGAAAACAGAAAACGGCTTGAAAACAGCAAAGAGAACAGGCCCTAAAAGTTGGAATTTGTTGGTTTTAATTTTCTTAATTTTTAATTTAAACAGTTAAAGGCCAAAACATCCCAGCCATTGACCACTATATCCCTCTAACCCTGCTATTGAACACAAACCGTGGATTTGATTTCCAGCTAACAGCGGTGCCAAATGAAGTGAAGCTATGAATAATTTATGGAAGATTGTTTTGCATCATTGTGTTTGTTATGGAAAGTGGATGATTTATGTAAACAGATTAAAATAACAAAACAATAATTTAAATAAAAGAGAATAGGGTTACAAATGCTTGCCTAAGAGAGTCGCAAAAATACTATAATCTTGTGGCTTCCATTTTCTAAAAAAACCTCTATTGAGGCCTGCTTTAATTTTATTAATGGGTTTGCTACTGCTCCACCAGTGTCTGAGACTACAAGTCTGTTTGGTAAATTGAATTTGCTTGTTCAAAATTCTAATATATTGATAAGCATCTGTATTATTAAAGGGTATTTAGCTAGAACTGAAGAACAGTAAAAATGGAATTCTAGGCTCTCGAGAGCCCTACTCTCTCTTACAAGTCACTTAATTTTTTTCCTGAAGAATCTAAAAATCCTCTACCCCTTCATTTATTTGGTGCCTAATCTACTCCCAAAACTTCTGTTCTCTTTCCTTGCTGCTTTTTTCCTGATTCCCCCCTCTTTCCTTGCTTGCTGCTACTTTTTTCTTTCCTTGCTGATTTCCTCCTCTCTCCTTGCTACATGCTATCCTTGCTAACATAGATCCTGCGGATGTGGGTCTATCTTCTATATCCATTGCTTCTCTGTTAAACTTGATGTAGAATCCATCTCTAGATGGATTTCCGAGTGTCTTTACTTAAAAACTAATAACAGATTGTGATCATGACAATAAGCGTAAGCACCCCGCCCCCGCCCCCCAAAAAATAAAAAAATAAAACTACTCTCCCTGTCTCCCACTGAGGACTTCGGCACAAGGTTTCTGTTATATGTTACTATCAGAATTATTATCGATTAGTTTATGCATTTGGTGCTCCTGGTGTGTTGGTTACTCCATTTATTGTTATTATTCCTGGTATGTTGGTTACTCCAATTATTGTAATTATTTTTATACTTCAGAATCTTGAATGTCCTTTTCAAGTGTTATTTTTGTTTGTTGTCTTTGTACAAATTAGCTTCTTGATGCAGGTGAGATCTGCAGTGAAAAGGTCAACTGCAGTTGGATCTCTTGCAAAGCAATCAAAGCAGGATCTTGCCAAAGATGATGGTAAATCTGGAAAAGCTGTTGGCAAAACTTCAGTCTCATCTTCTGGTGATAAAGATATATCTGTTCATCCATTTAAGAGCAGACAAATTGGGATTGCTTACATTTCTTCTGCAATTGCAGGCAATCCTAGTGTGGTTTCAGCTTCAGCAAAAGGAACAACCTTATCTACTAGACCATCTGATCATAAAATTGAAACAAAAGCAGAGATTGCAAACTCAAAGTCTTCTGATTCAAGGGTTTCTACTGGGAAGGATGACGGAACTGACACTTCGGATGTGCATAAACAGTCATCTTACCGACCTATTCATTCTCCCATGCAGGACAATCTTGTTGCTAAGTCTGTCGATAAACCACAAAAGAGAACTAGTCCTGCTGATGAACTTGATAGGTTAAATAAGCGCCGAAAAGGAGAAATTGATTTAAGAGACATGGATGGGGGTGAGGTTCGTTTTTCTGAAAAGGAGAGGTTAATTGATGCACGGGGTACTGATAAACTTCATCCTGCAGATTTTGACAAACAAGGATCTGATGAACTGAACATCAGTAAGGCCACAGATAAGCTTGCAGATAGATCTAAAGATAAGACCAGCGAAAGATATGACAGAGACTACAGGGACCGGTTGGAGCGTCCTGAAAAGTCACGTGGGGATGATATTTTGTCTGAAAAATTGAGAGACAGGTCGTTGGAAAGGTATGGAAGAGAACGTTCTGTTGAAAGAGTCCAAGAGAAAGGTGCTGATAGGAACTTTGATAGGCTAGGCAAGGATGATAGAAATAAAGATGACAGAAGTAAAGTCCGGCATAATGAAGCCCCTGTGGAAAAATCAAACGTAGTTGATAGATTTCATGGGCAAAGCTTGCCACCACCCCCACCTTTGCTCCCTCACGTCATCCCCCAGTCAGTTAATGCCAGTAGGAGGGATGATGATGCTGATAGACGGTTTGGAACTGCCAGGCATACACAGAGACTTTCTCCAAGACACGATGAGAGAGAGCGGAGACGATCTGAAGAGAATATTTTATTACAGGATGATGCAAAACGTAGAAGGGAGGATGATTTTCGAGATAGGAAGAGAGATGAGCGGGACTCGTTATCAGTTAAGGTATCTCTCGGTGTTCTCTTCTGACTTCCATCAATTTTATGTATGTGTGATTTATATGTCTAGAATTTTGTAAATCCCTTTTAATTTAATTATTTTTGTTTTCGATCGCACTTAAAATCCTTGCTTGACAAGTACATATTTAGGAGAACCACAACGGTAATAATCCATTCTGCACCTTCATACTTTCATCCACGATCCACTGATTATCTGCTTCATACTTCCACCCATAAATGCACATTGTGCAGCCCTTAATTTATGCAAACCATTGGGAGATCAGAGATGGGTGCAAATTTGAAAGATCCATCAAATTAGGTGGTGGTGTCGCAACCATTCTCACCAATCAAAGTAAATATATTATGATTTGTTTTTGGCGTTTCTTAATTGCCTTTGTTGCATGAATACTTCAACTAGGGTAACGTGTTCGTGTCAGACGCATGTCGGATATCGATACTCCTCCGACACTCTAACCATGATCATTTTTCAATTTTTTATGAGAAATATTATATATTTTTGACTCAAAGTTATTAATAAATAACAAATATGTACTTACATTTAAAATATTTCAATAAGAAAAATTAATAACAAATATGAAACTAAATTTATACTATATAAATGGAGAGTTCTAATGAATTTAATCGTGTAAGCGATGTGTCGTGTCCGTACTTTTTTGAAAAATTGCGTGTCAGCATATCCAACATGTATCGTGTCAAACACACGTGTCGGTGTATCATAGCTTATTGTTAAACAATTTTATGATTCGGGTCATGGTTGTATGAATGTGTAATTTTATTTTGTATACTGCCCAACACTTCTTGAGTCTTCTCTTTCTTCTAGATGGAGGTCCAAAGTATTTGCTTCTGATGCTGCTTGTATTTTATGACTTGCACGGGTAGGTGGAGGAAAAAGAGAAGGAGAAGGAGAGAGAGCGGGAGAAAACAAACATTCTCAAGGAGGAAATGGATTCCAATGCTTCTAAGAGGCGGAAACTGAAAAGGGAGCATCCACAATCAGAACCTGGTGAGTATTTACCAGCAGCACCACAACCTTCTCCCCTTTCAATTAATTTGTCACAGTCATATGATGGAAGAGAGAGGGGAGATCGTAAGGGGGTTATAGTCCAACGTCCAGGTTATATAGAGGAGCCAGCTCTCAGGATTCATGCCAAAGAAGCATCCACTAAGACAACCCGTCGTGATACTGATCCGTATCCTTAACATTAAATATGTCGCTAGTATCTGCTTGTTACTATTTCATCTTGGACACCATGGCCTTTTTGCATCTCAATTTTTCTCTTATTGCATATCTCCATATTTTGCTGTTATCATGTTAAACATGCCATGGTGATTATTCATCTGGCATAACATCTCAGAATAATTTTTCGAAGAATAATGATATTCATCATTAGTAAAGATAATCATCGGTCTAGGTGGCAATGGATCCCCTAATTCATTGTAAAATGGAGTCGTGATGCTTTTTAATGCACTGGACGATGAATTAAGGAATCCACTGCCACCTAGTGATCATCTCAATGAATGATGAATAGCATATTCTTTTCCAAATTTGGTCGTAGTTTTGGTTGTTACTTATTTATTCGCTCAGGTTTCAAATGATTTAGTTGCGTTATCTTGCACGTGTTATATTCATTGCTTACTTGTAGTTATCAATATTGGTAATAATTTTGTTAAAATTATGAATTTCTTAACAAGAGTTTTAGAATGTACGACAGAGAGTGGGATGACGAGAAAAGGCAGAGAACTGAACCAAAGAGGAGGCACCGCAAATAAAAGAGACGCCGACAGAAAATTTGTCTGAGTATGAAGCAAGCCTACATTGCGGAGTTTTCATCAACATTCAAAAACTTGATGGGTCAAGGGATTCTGCCATTCGCTCTTGTTCAATGTTTTTTCGGGTGACATTAGGGATCAATTGGGGTATAATTTTTCTCTACATTCCAGGCTTGACTTTGATTTGCTCCATTATATTTGAGGTATACTGATAGTACCTAAGAAGTAAAAATTTTTAGTAGCTACCAACTGTAATTCATGCTGGAATGTTTGTTATATACAAGCTGTAAATTGAGTGCTAATTTTATGCTACTTTGATGACGCCCTGAAAGCTTTTGTACCAGTAAGATAAATTTCATTTTCAACATTCTTGTAACATGTATTCTTTCATTATTTGATTTTCAGCAATTTTGCTCACTATTAAATGAAAATCCATAGGAAAAGAATGTTTTTATTTTTTTGAGTTTAATGAGCTTTTATATGTACAACAAAATAAGAAAAAAAAAAAGGGTTGATGTAAACTTAATCTAGTTGAGTTGGGGATCAGGTTGGTTTGAGTATGGTCTTTTGCTTCTATAATAATGCTATTTGTGCATTTTTCCCTTACATTCATGTAGACATTCTCTTTGTTTTTAAAAAATTGTGGACGGGAAAAGTATTTTTTTTTAAACTGTCCAATTGTGTGTTTCACATGACACAATGTAAACAATAATATAAAAAATAATGTACATGTAGCATGATTGTTGCTTTTATCGAAACTAAATTTACAAAAATCTTAGGAAGGTACATATTGTAGACAATGTTTGTGATCTTGCAAGGTGTATGCAGAGGTAGACGACGATTATGATCTTGCACAAGATCTAATAGAAAAGTACCGACTTTGTCAATTCTTTTGACTATCATGGAAACAGGTGAACATGTTTGGGTCACCGGATTTAATTTTCTTACGAAGCCTGTGCATGGTGCATATTAAATCTACTAAAAAATTTGAGTCAAAGTTACACATCTTACGAGACCGACAATTTCTTAACCATTTATTTAACCATTTTTTTTTTTTCTTTTCGAAGTTCACTAAAAGTCTAATTTTAATCTACAATAAACAGGGCAGGAATTAGCACTAAAAATTCAATGTTTACCTCATTAGACATTGTCCATGAAAACTAACGGAGTCAGTTCTCTGTGGCATGATTTTACATTTTAGACGTTAAGTTGAGATGGTCAGAAAAGTTGCTACTACCAAATTGAATCAATTTTTCATAATTTACAACAAAACAATACGATTAGTAACTCAATGAATTAAAATTAAAATTTGGAATATAAAATCCTGAAACCAGAGTTCTGTACATAATTGTTCGTCATGAAAATTTTTAAGACATTGAACATGATGACTAGTGGAGTGATTCCGTCCATATGACTTTTAGAGGTCAAATAGACAGAATCTGACCAGGACTACTTTCAACCCAAGGTTATCAGGACATTTGTAGTGGAAGGCTTATAGGTTGAGGACCATATATGCAAATTTCCTGGCACATATTTTTACAGCACGAATTAAAATTCAAGAGCTAATTCACAATTTGAAGACAAGGAAGCTAAGTATCCTGTAAAATGTATTAGCAAATTCATACGATCCTACTTTTTATTTGGTATGCAATGATAAACTGGTACATGTAATCCCCATCATAGTTTCAAAAATATGCCAGAAAAATGTGGACCTTGCTAATGCAGAGATTATCAAAAACTAAAGATACAGCGGATGGATGTGGTGGAGAAGGAAATTGGAAAAAAAAAAAATGCTCGAATAGGAGATGGACGAATTAGAACTTCTCAATGTGTGCTCATAACAGGTCTTAAGGTAGGCCGACCAAAAAGAATTCCCTTGATCCTAAGATGGAAAATGCACCATGGGAACTAAGAGTACTGCACCAGAACCAAAAACAACAGGGTCAGTAACATAAAACGCAGTCAAATGCCACACAGCAAGAAAATGAAGATACAAGTGAACAAAAATATCAATAGCAAATCAGCTTTGGTTACATAGGAGGAAAAGTCCCATTTAACAATCCACTCCAGAGAATTGTGAAACATGTACAACGTATCTTAGCTTGTGAAACAGAGAAAGCAATAAGAGTAAATAATGATCACAGCCTGAGTTTGCAATGAACACATTCCCCCACCAGCCCATATCTCCAGCCCTACCTCCCTATCTCTCAAGACAACACAAAATGCATAATTTAATTAGTAATAAACTTTCTTACAGATCTGGGTTGATTTGTAGAGGGGAAACAAAAACAAAAACATTAATCTGTTTTGCAGCTAAATACACGAGGAGATGACCTTAATCAGAGAAAACCTTAATTAGAGAACGACAAACAACAGCAGTTCTTAAAAGTATAAAGGCTGGAAGGGGAAGAAGTGACTGTTTCAAAAGCCTATCCAAATAAGAACAGTTCAATTGGGCCAGTTACGAGGCAGTTGCCAATCATTGTGGGTTTATTTGATTACTAAATAGGCCTCACGAAAATGAGGGCTCGAGGCAAAAATATACTAAGGAACCATGTTTTTAAGGGTAACAAAGCCTGAGAAATGTCAACCTAATTTTAGTTTGACATGCATGCAATGAATATAGCTGGGACTTAAGAATAGTTCTAATATTTTGTTGGTTCTTCACATGGACAGCTCTGCAACTTTTTTAGCAGTAGTAACGGGTGTAAAGATGAGCCATGCCAGAGAAAAGTAAGTGACCAGATTCTTGCACTTCTATGGGCTATTGTTAGTTTGGTTAGTTGGTCTAACTTACTCAGGTAATTATTCACCCTAAAAAAAGTCTGCAACTCTCTGATTACATCATACTAGACTACTTCAGACGGGAATTAAATATGATCTGTCCATGCTTTTTCCTTATGCATCAGCACAATTTATAACAAGTAATTAGCTTTAGCTAGGACGGTAAGCCAATTTTATGAATTATTTATCTTATGTTTTGTTTTTAATATATATATTTTTGAATTGGTCAAGGATAATAGTGAATTAGTGATAGGTTGTTATATGTAGATAGTGGATAAATTATTTCAGCAACATTGAGTTGTATATGGAAGGATAATTTATTGGTTCCTAGGAACACCAATACTATCTTGGACATCTAGTTTACTCGAATTAACCTACTCTTTCTTATTTTCTATTTTTATTATTTCATTTTCAGTAGACAATTTGTATAGTTAGCATTTGGTATCAGAGTTGGGCATGAACCAATCACTTGAGCAACGAGTGGAATGATGGGAGAATGGGGAGTAATATCTAATTGACAAGATGAATGAGATTTTTGAGATGCAACATCATTGCAATCTTCCTCAAGCGACAATTTATCAACCGTGCAAATAAATTCTCATTGGTCTTGATGCAATGCACATGCACAACAAAGCAACAATATAGTGGCTTCGAAGCACACCCAAACTGTGTCCATCCGATTTCTCACACAACAATCAATAAATTCAAGGCCATGCTTGATTTTGTGCTGGAGTGGATATTTGAGTTCATGCCAGTACTGGATTTTGATTTAGTTCCTTCAATTAAGAGATAAGGAGCAAACTACATCTAGACAAACTAAGCCGAAAAAGGGTCTTTGTATTAATTTATTTTCAATAATTATGCATTGTATTCTTGTCAACTACTATCGTATCTATGTGATTCATTAGAGCCTATGAATGAAATCAACAGTACGCAACACTGGCACAATTATTTGAGTCAAATCAGTTCCTTCGATAACTCTTATCAAATTTTATCCATCATATCAGTTCCTTCAATATTCTTATCAAATTTTATCCATAAATCATAAATTAATAATTAACCTAGAAAGGGCTTTTCTTCCTTGTGAATAACTCAAAATCAATATAAACTAGAATTGCCATAATTTCCTATATAAATCTTCCGTTATTAGTACTGTAGAAAGAAACAAACTTACATCTATTCATTCAAGTTTCATAGCAGAAAATCTTTTCTGCTGATTGTTTTACCAGCTGGATTACATCAATATTTAAACCAGACCATCATCTAAGTGATCACCTTCATTAGCATCAAGGTGTATTTCATACACAACTTGAGGATTGAAAAAATGCCAACTACAATTAACAAACCTTATGCACAAAGCTTCAAACTAAACCTTCGAAAGGGGAAAAACAAGGACCAAAGGCTTCCATCAAAAAGTCAGAAGAGAAAGTACAACAACAATATAAAAAAAAAACCATTATCACCTTTATATAAACATTGTGGCAACAAGATAGATAATGTTCGTGTAGAACGAAATGTGCATATTTATGCATGAGTGTAATGTAAGAGTTTGATATGTCACTAATTACATACAAGTAGTTAGTTTTTGAGAACACAAGCAGTATCCCTTAACATAAAAGGAGAGAAAATGTACAAGAAGGATATATCTTACCTAAAATCTCTAGTTTGAACCTTTATCTTTGCCCTCATTTGCAACAGCATCGGTCACCAGGGCCATTGGTCTCTGATCTATGACCTCGTCTATAATGCCAAACTCCTTTGACTCTTCAGGCGTCAAGAAATAATCACGATCCATATTCTTCTGAATTACTTCAATAGGTTGTCCTGTATGCTTTGCATATAGTGCATTCAATGAATCCCAAACCCGAACAATCTGCTTGGTGTGAATTTTCATGTCCTCAGCCTGCCCACTATACCCACCAGAAGGCTGATGAATCATAATGGTAGCATTTGGGAGAGATCGCCTCTCACCCTTTGCACCAGCAGCCAAGAGAAGAGAAGCCATCGATGCAGCTTGGCCCAGGCACGTGGTGTTGATTGGAGATCGGATGTACTGCATAGTATCATAGATAGCAAGACCTGCATGAAAAATCATATTCCAGATTCAGTTTTTAAATATTGGCAATCAAGTATAATGTATAATATAAGGGCCTGTTTGAGCCACCTTATTGTAGAATGAGAATGAAAAATATAGCCGTTATTGGGACCCACACAAGAGATATAAAATTTGAATTTAAATGTTGATGTGATGGATAACGGTCATATTTTTCATTTTAATGAGATAAAAATGTCGCCCAAACGGGGCCTAAGTCTACTAAGGACCGAGAAAAGATGATCATTAACTCATTGAGTCAGCCCATGTGAAAACTCTAATCAATGGCTCAAGAAGCTAATTGGAGCCGACGGGAACCGTAAGTTGACAGATGCTAACCTTCTAGAAGCAAGCAAACAGATAAATCCCATGTGCCACATCAGCACATTTAGAATAATATTTATTACTTTTAACTAGGACCCTTTAAATTATTATATTATCTTCTTTCATTGAAAATTAAAATATTCTCCATTTAAAATGTTAATTTAAAGAGTATAATTGAACATAATTTTAAGAGATAACATTTAAAATAAAGAACATCTTTTATTTAAATTTTCAAATACTCCAAGTTTCCAAGAGGGTCTTTATTTTTAATACTTAATTTTACTATTCTTAACATGTATTTATTATTTTCTCTGTATTTTATTTTTACCAACTTCCCTCTAAATTATTATATTTTTTTCCTTCGTTTTCTTTGTATATATTATTTAGTTGGGTCAATGTACGCAAATATTGAAAATTGAAATATTTTAAATGCATTTAATTATAAAAAATGGTTTTGACTCTCCAAAATTTTAATTTGAAGATTTTCTTGAAACATAATTTTAGGAGAGTGTTTGACACCCATTTTAATGGGTTGAAAATTTTTGGAATAGTGATTGATGAGAGAATGTGTGGTGAAAAAGTGATGAAAAGTTTTAGATTTGTGTGTAATATTTTTTTATTTGAAAAATGTGTGATTGAAATAAAGAAAGAGAATGAGTGTCAAACATGGGCTAAGTGTTAAGACTCCTTAAAATAGATAACATTTTACTTTTAAAAAACCTATTGAAAATGTTCATAAGTCCCTATTTGACACACATTCTTTCAAAATTAATTTTCAACTACACATTTTTCAATAAAATAATATTTTCCATCACATCAATGACTTTTTCTTACTTTTAACCACATATTCCACATCACATCACTAATTAAAATACATTCTTTTCTCAATAATATCCATCGAACACACCTTAAGAGAGTAAATTGAGCCTGACAAACAAAAGTTTGCTCTCATGTCTATTTTATTAGTTGTAAATTTGAAGGAGAAAAGTTGGAAACCACTGCAATCAATTATGTGGGACCAAATTCTACTTTTCAATTTTAGTTCCGTTTGATTTGGTGGGGATTAAAATTAATTTTTTAGTAAATTTTTGATAAAAATTGATGAAATATATGGTTTAAAGTGCACGATATTATTAAAATTAATTATTAACTTTAATTTAAATTAAATTTTAAATTTAATCCCTACTAAACATGAACTTAATATGGACGATAATGTCACAAATTTGTGCGATAGTGTAGATCTTTACGCCCAAATGCTTATTTATTATAATATGAAAATAAGAATTCCATACAAACTTACAAAATAATCTCTCTCTCTCTCGTTAAATTATTTAGCTGGCAGCATTCTCTCTACAGTTACTTGAATTATTAACAATTTATTCTGTTACCTTTACTAAAAAATACAAAAAAGTTTAGGTGCAACAGTGTATGTATTATGACAGAGAAACATAATGTGACAAATCGAACCACTTATTATTATTATTTAAACAAATTGAACCACTTTTTTTTTTTGGATGTCTCTCTAGGGATACCATATCTCTTGATATGCACGAGAGAGCCAACGAAGGTCAAGGAGGTCATACTCTTGGTAGCGCTAGTCAGGGGCGGACAGGAGGTGGGCCTAGGGGGGCACGTGCCCCCCTAGTTTTTTAAATTTTTTTAATAAATAAATATAAAAGGAAAAAAAAATAATTAAACTTCACTTTTCCTTTCTTCACTCCCGCAC